>JAXGGA010002553.1:0-119588 GCA_038373865.1 Uloborus plumipes
CATGAATTTGTTTGGGAATTACCGTACCACTTGTTCCGTAGCACCTTAAATGGGATAATTAAATATGATTTTCAAGTCTATTTATTTTTGCTTTTAGTGCTGTAAATGAGTAAAAAATCACGATTTAACAAGTCCTTCTTCCTTTCAAGAAGTATGGTACATGAGAAAAAGTGCGCGTAGTTAGTGCTGATGCATAAAATTAAATAAATAAAAAACTGCCCTTGATTTTCTAAAAGTAAAACTGTCAATTCAAAAACTTCTCCGTAGCAGTTTTATTTCAGTTATTTAAATGTTATTCTTCCTAACTTAGTTACACAATGACTTGTTTTTCCATTCATAAAATCTGATGGTTCCCGGTTAAGTTCAAAAATCTTTCAAATAATACAATGATTTTGAGTTGAGTAAATGCTTTTAGTTTGTTATTGTAATAAATTCTACGTTGCAAAATTCAAATATTAAAGGCATTTAAGTTAAAAAGTTTGTTACTTAACATTTATTATTATTTTTTTTCCGCATTGATTTAATTTTCCTGGTTAAAGTATTGGGGGATATAAGAGATAAAAGCTATCTTTCAAAATGTCATTAGTTCGGAAAAATTCATTTAACGATTATCAGTATTTCCGCTGTAAAAAAGGAAAGTTTTGGTGAAAAACAAATTGTAAGAGGAAGCGAAAAAAAAAAAAAAAAAAAAAAGCTGAAATTATGTAAAAATTTATTTTTTAAATCTTCTCCTCATGTATGAATGTATGATAATTGTATATGATCACGAAGAATAAAAGTACACATTTGTTAATTTTACTTACATCCTTTCCTTCGGAATTTGAAGAAATAATAGTTTTTAAAGTAAGGTTAAAATCTCGAATGTTACCAATTTTCATGAAGTTTTGAAAAGATATGCCTTCTGAATGAGTTAGTTTAATCTTCTAGCTTCGTTAGCGTCATCATCTTTAAAAGACAGTTCTACTGCCTTCTTTTTGTATAAACTAAATTTCGCATTGTCACATTAAAGAAATTAAATTCAGTAATTCCAAAGGAAGGTCAGTTTAATATTACTTTTAATTCTCTGATTAGGAATTGTATTTTGCTCTTGTTTGGTGAGAGAAAGAAAATGACATGCAGCATCAATCTAGATTTCTGTTTCACTCTCGTCTATTTTGGAAGTTGCTTCAACAGTTTCATATGGAAAGCATTTTTAATTTTTATTTCGCGTTTATTTATGCGTTTTTTTGCTCTGGGAATAAAGTTTAGTCATTCTTGCCATTTCAGTTTGCTACTGTATCCCTTAAGGCAGTGGTTGTTCTCCAAAGTCTAGACCACCGCGGACCCCTTTCTTAATATTTACTAACTTCGCAAACCTCCCCCCCCCCCTCGCGTAAAAAAAAAGAAAAAACCTTTTAAAACATTCAAAATTTTTTTCCCAAAATGTTTGCACGTTTGTTTCATGTACACAACATTTCTATTCACTTATTTCTATTTCCCACGTTGACTTTTGAAAAATAAGAGAGTCTAACACTCTTTTTTAAATCAAAAAAAGCTGAATATCGCTTGTTGCAGTATTCATCTTCAGGTCCGTCGCTTAGATCAGAACCCAGGTAGCACAAATAACCTTTAAACGTTTTATAAACGTTTTTAAGCGGTTGTTACAACGTTAATAACCATTTTACAACCTTTAAAAAACGAAGTGTGCTACTTGGGAAGATTCGAAAGTCCTATTCCGCATTGCATTTTAGAACAAGAATATCAAACTTGATGTACCATCCATACCACAATATAATGTACTATAGTAAATATTATTTTAGAATTGGAAATATGTGTCAAAATCCAAGATTCCGGAGAGTTTGATGTGCCCTGCTTGTTCATAAACAGGAACTTTTATTCTTTATGCATGCTATCGTTTTAAATTAAAATATTGTTACTCGCAGTTCAATTTCAATTATTTTTTAAGTTTTAGCAGGATGGCACGGCAGACCCCCTGACATGAAAATCGCAGGTCCACGGACCACACTTTGGGAATCTCTGTTTTAAGGTGACAACAAAATTACAAACTAAAAACAATAGTAAAATTTACCATCATATTTTGTTGTTTTAAAGATCTAAAATATAATATTCTTAATTCGTTTATTCATATTTGAAAATAACATTCTGGCAGTGTACCCTTTATTACTAAATTTATACTGCGTTTGTTTAAAGATTTACAGTTTTACAATAAGCTTTTAAAGATAGAAGTGATTTGGCCTTTTGAAAGCTTCATTACTTTTTTAAAGATCTTGTTGCAACAAGTTCCTGTTAAAATTATATGGTTTAAAATTCAATTTTTTAAGTGAAGTGAAAACTTCATTCATGGAGAGGATAAATCGTTTTAGGGAAGGGGGGGGGGGGAGAGAAAAGTAACTACATTATTTGAGTATGTTTCGCATTCCTACATTCTAAAGCCTCGTATTTAATGCCCTGCTTTGTTTCACAAGCTTTGCTTCTAGTATTAACAATCGCTTATTTCATTCTACAAAACAAAATTATCCTAAGATTTAATAAGGCTCGATTGGTGGCATTTTTTGGCCGATGGGCCGATGCCGATTGTTGGCCGATTGTTCAAAGTTGGCCGATGGCCGATTATTTTCCTCTTCCATCTGCCGATGGCAAAATAAAATCAAACAATTAGAAAAATAAATGTTTATAAGAGTTTTGAAGGGTCATATATTCATTTCATTCTACTTTTATTTCTACGAATACAGTTTAATTGTAATCATTAAGATAAAGTAATTCAGATTTTGGCCTAAATTTCTATTTTACTACCACTCGATTTAGTGTTCACTAGATTTTCCTGCACATACTTGTGTCACTTAAAATAATAACTTCAAATTTTATGTATTACTTTAATTTAAAAAAAAAGAAAAATGAAAAAAAAAAGACACATTTATGTATTTTCTAAATTTGGGCATTTTTTTACACAAAAGTAAACAAAAAAATTTAAATACCAATTATGCACTAGTAGCATATTTTTTTTATTCGTTTATTATTTTCAATGCATTCAATTTTGTAAAAGTATGGTATTTTTATTCCCATTTATGGGGGAAACAGGAAAAGAGGGAACTCATGAATAAATTTAACTGTATGTAAGCAGAACACTCGAAGACTTAGCAGTAATTCTTTCGACTCGTTCGATGATTCGAGAGCAAAGTCATAACAAGAATTTAAGCTGAGGATCAGTGTTTCTTTCAGGCATCTCTCTGGGGGGGGGGGGGGCACTGCCCTCCCGGAGAAAGTCAACTGCCCCCCCCCCCCCGAGGAAAACGCAGTTTGCACTATCACACACAGAAAATGAATTTAAAAAAGTAAAAATATTAAATGAGCAAATAAGTAAAAATTGAAGAAATAAAAAAGTAAATATTTAATAAATGAATATAAAATAAAAGAAATTTTTAAAATATATTGAGAGGTGGCAACAAAGATATCCTACAATTGCATTTCAGGACATCTATTTCGAAAAATATCGGGGAGACTTTGTGAAGCCCATCCTTTTTCTCTTGGCATCATCGAAGATCGCCTAACCTTTTTTTTTGGGGGGGGGGGGGGGGGGAGTCAATTTCAAAACACTTATATGGAGAGTTATGAACTGCATCAATTTTCATAACTTTGTAAAAGATAATCTACAAATACGTTTTAAGGACCTCATTTTTAAAAATTCAGAGTAATTCATGAACGCTACGCTTTTACTTAACGTCGGTAACGATGGCCTGAAATTGACATACAGACTTCAATTTCGAAAATGTTTCAGAAGAGAATATCAAATCGCATTCCTTTTCCCCCATCTATCATCAAAGATGGTCAACAACTGCATTTTAATGATTTGAACTTCAAAGCTTTCCGGGTAGGGGAGGAGCCCATAACTCAATTTTTATCTGATTTTTCTCAAAGATAGCATTTTTAGAACCTCAATTTTTGAAAGTTCTCTGGGGAGAGTCTGTGGACATACATTCTCTCAACGTTCAAAGGGGGCTTACTATTGTTCTGCCAGCACTTCAATTTGGAACATTTTAAGAGGAAAAGCCTAGAACCCATCCCTTTCTCAAACGACATCAAAATGCACCAAAGTTGTGTATCAAGATTTTAATTTCAAAAACTTTTCCGGAATTGGATTGTGGAACGGGCTAGCGCTCCGTTCCACAATAATAACCTCATTAGAGACGTCGCACATTTGCGCTTTTAGTACATTGATTTCGAAACAATTCTAAAAGAGTGACACGAACCATATTTCTCTTCCCAACTTCTTCAAAGATAGTTGACAATTGCGTGTTCAAGACTTCAAATTTTGATTTTTTTTTTGAAGAGAGTTACAAATCTTGTCCCTTTCTGTGAAGTAATCAGAGATGACCAATAGGGTGAGTCGAAAAAATCGATTTTTTTATTTCGAAATCGCATTACCTCTCAAAAGTTGTGGTTTAGTATCCACAACTGGGGAAAAATAAGAAAAAAATTCTAAGTTGACGTCTTCGGTTCGCGCATGAGGCTTAAAGTTGGAAAAAATATGTTAAAAATGGAAATTTTCAAAAGGAAAAAAGAAAAAAAAATTGTAACTTTTTATAATGCAGCTGTCATAAGCTGTAAATATTTTGTGCATTTTTAATCTAAAAAAATATTTTATAGCTTTTACATACCATCATTAGTTTGCAGATCAGCCTTAAATTGGGCTAAAATCGCCTACAATGTCAAATTTCGAAACTATCGATTTTTGTTATTTCGAAATCGCATTACCTCTCAAAAATTGTGGTTTGGTATCCAAAATTTGGGAAAAATAATAAAAAAAAATCTAAGTTGACTCCTTCGGTTCGCGCATGAGGCTCAAAGTTGGAAAATATATGCTAAAAATGGAAATTTTCAAAAAATAATTTGAAAAAAAAAACTAATTGTTTTCTATCGAATCTGAATCAAATTGTTGGTAGATAACATAATTTGAACCGAAAAATATACACATAACTTTTAGAAGATACATTCTGTTTGTGCATAAGGCTCAAAATATGAAAAAAAAAAAAGTCAAAATATGAACCAGAACGCACTACGTCGGCACTGTGCCGGTATATTTTTATTCTACAGCCGACTTGTCTAGACATTACACATATTCTAGGAGACAGTTTGAAGTCCCTGCAGTCTGCACTCCCTTTGGTTGTCACTTAGTCAGCTAGACCCGCCAAACAAACAGTATCTTTAATTAGCAACTGAAAGTGGATCAAAAAGTACAGCGTGTTTAGCTTTGGGTGAGTTTTTTTTGTAACTTTATAGTATATTTTTATGCTCAAGTTTTGTTATACTGTTCTCCGTTCTCCCACTAATAAATAATGGAACCCCGGAAAACTTCTAAACGTTTAGTTGTTTGTCCGTTTTTTGGTGCACCGAAAGGGTTAAGTCAAAGCGTTTTACCCACATGTGCAGATGTGTTGTTAACTTGTTTTGAAGAAAAATCGCAATCTGTAAAAGGCGAACCTTTTACAAGGATTTCAGATTGCATATCTGCTTAAATAGCAGAGATTTACTGCAAAGCTTCTATACCAATGTACAGTGGTAATACCGATGTGCGTTCTATACCAATGTACAGATGTATAGTGTACATCTACAAGAGATTGGCTTTTCAGCACAAGAACACGAAAAATTTATTGCACACCTGAAAGAAGCAACGTCAAAAAGTTTAGACTTCGCTTAATTAACAAAATGATTGAGTTTTGTCTTGAAGTTCAATTTATCTTTATCACGACTAAATGACTTTCTCAAAGTGTAGTATTATGGTAATCCTTTATCAATTTTACAATACGTACATGACTGACCGTTGGTATAGAAGCTTTGCAGTAAATTTCTTCTATGAGCTATGCAATCTGAAATCCTTGAAAAAGGTTCGCCTTTGACTTAACCCTTTCGGTACACCAAAAAACGGACAAACAACTAAACGTTTAGAAGTTTTCCGGGGTTCCATTATTTATTATTCGGAGAACGGAGAACAGTATAACAAAACTTGAGCATAAAAATATGCTATAAAGTTACAAAAAAAAAACTCACCCAAAGCTAAACACGCTGCATTTTTTGATTCACTTTCAGTTGCTAATTAAAGATGCTGTTTGTTTGGCGGGTCTAGCTGACTAAGTGACAACCAAAGGGAGTGCAGACTGCAGGGACTTTACTCTGTCTCCTAGAATATGTGTAATGTCTAGAAAAGTCGGCTGTAGAACAAAAATATACCGGCACAGCGCCGACATAGTGCGTTCTGGTTCAGTTTTTGACATTTTTTTTTCATATCTTGAGCCTTATGCACAAACAGAATGTATCTTCTAAAAGTTATATATATTTTTATGGGTTCAACTTATGTTATCTACTAACAATTTAAAGCAGTTTCGATAGAAAAAAAAATTACTTTTTTTTCAAATTATTTTTTGAAAATTTCCATTTTTAGCATATATTTTCCAACTTTGAGCCTCATGCGCGAACCGAAGTAGTCAACTTAGATTTTTTATTTATTTTTCCCAAATTTTGGATACCAAACCACAATTTTTGAGAGGTAATGCGATTTCGAAATAACAAAAATCGATAGTTTCGAAATTTGACATTGTAGGCGATTTTAGCCAAATTTAAGGCTGATGTGCAAACTAAAGATCGCATGTAAAAGCTATAAAATATTTTTTTAGATTAAAAATGCACAAAATATTTACAGCTTATGGTATTTGCATTATAAAAAGTTACAGTTTTTTTTTTCTTTTTTCTTTTTGAAAATTTCCATTTTTAACATATTTTTTCCAACTTTGAGCCTCATGCGCGAACCGAAGACGTCAACTTAGAATTTTTTTCTTATTTTTCCCAAGTTGTGGATACTAAACCACAACTTTTGAGAGGTAATGCGATTTTGAAATAAAAAAATCGATTTTTTCGACTTACCCTAATGACCAACAACAGCGTTTTTAGGCCTTCAATTTCAGAAAAACTATGGGGACGAGTCCGCGATTCCCTTACATATCACCAAAAAATGACCTACAATTGCGTATTTAGAGCTCCAATTTCAAGGGTTCGAACTGCATCATTTACTTAACGTCATTTAAGATAGTCGACATTTGCACATTTTGGGCTTCAATTTGGAAATTCTAATGGTGCCAACGAAAAAACGGTGGAAGGTGACAAACTTGAGATACAGTGAGTTGAAAGCAGGCGATTTTTCACTAAAATGATTTTGATAGACACTTTGGACGACAATATCTTTTACAAAATCAATATTTAAGCTCTGCAGCTGTAAAACATTAAAACTAAGTATTTGGACAATAGACTACGAAATATGAACCTTTGAATTTGTTTGGTTAAAAATTTATGAATCCAGGTTAAAGATTGCCCACCCCGTTTTTCCGCAAGTTAATATGCGTGCTACACAAAATTAATTAAGCTCAATCTCACAAAAAATACTGGAGAGTATTGACAACCAAAAGTATTTTAAACCCCAAAAATATTAGGCCCCCAGTGTGATAAAATTTTCTGCAGTCTTAGCCTAATTATGCCAATTCTTCATAACAGACATTATTTCAAGCTAATTTTTTCATCCTTATTCGAAAGAACACCATCGAAAAAACTCATTTCGATAGGAAAAAAATCTGTTCTTTCTAATGGTACCAAAGAAAAAATGGTCGAAGGTGATAAACTTGAGATATATTGAGTTGAAAACAGGCGATTTTTCATTAAAATGATTTTTATAGACACTATGGACGACAATATATTTTATAAAATCAATATTTAAGCTTTGCAGCTGCAACCCGTAAAAAACAAGTACTCTGACTATAGAACTACAAAGTAAGAAGTTTTAAATCGTTTTTGTTAAAAATTTATGACAACCTGAAATAAAGGAAAAAAATTGCCCATCGAGTTTTTCGCAAGTTTAGATGCGTGCTACACAAAATCTAATAAGCGCAATCTCACAAAAAACACTAGAAAGTATTGACAACTATAATTACTTTAAGCTCCAAAAATATTAGGCCCCAGTATGATAAAATTTTCTGCAACCTTAACCTAAACATTGCAACTCGTTTCAAGAAGCTGATCCGCCATTTTGGACCACGTTTTTTGCGGGATCCTAGCTCCTCCAGATTTGGATCTTGGAAGTTAAAAATTTGCACAGGTTAGTTTCATAGGTATGTCTACCACTATGTACACTGAAGTGACAAAAGTCATGGGATAGCAATATGCAAATTTTCAGATGGCAGTAGCATCGCGTAGAACAGGTATAAATGCGCAGTGCTTTTACAGAGCTTTCATTTCTGTTCAAGTTATTCATGTGAAGAGGTTTTAACGTGATGATGACCGCACGACGTGAATTAACAGACTTTGAACGCGGAATGTTAGTTGGAGCTAGACGCATGGGTCATGCCATTTCGGAAATCGTTAGAGAATTCAACATTCCCAGATCCACTGTGTCAAGAGTGTGCCGAGAGTATGAAATTTCAGGCATAACATCCCACCATGGACAGCGCAGTGGTCGACCGCCTGCACTTAAAGATCGAGACCGGCGATGTCTGCAAAGAGTCGTAAATTCTAACAGACAAGCAACACTGCGTCAAATCACCGTAGAAATCAATGTGGGACGTACAATGGACGTGTCTGCTAGAACTGTGCGGAGAAATTTGGATTTCTTGGGCTATTCCAGCAGAAGACCGACTCGAGTGCCTTTACTGACAGAACGACATCGCTTGCAGCGACTCTCGTGGGCACGTGAGCATATCGGTTGGTCCCTAGATGAATGGAAAACCGTGGCCTGGTCCGATGAGTCACGATTTCAGCTGGTAAGAGCCGATGGTAGGGTTCGAGTGTGGCGCAGACCCCACGAAGCCATGGACCCAAACTGTCAGCAAGGCACTGTTCAAGCTGGTGGTGGCTCCGTAATGGTGTGGGCTGTTTTTTCATGGCATGGACTTGGTCCTCTAGTGCGACTGGACCGAACATTGACTGGAAATGCTTATGTGCAGCTACTTGGAGATCACTTGCAGCCATTCATGGACTTCATGTACCCAAACAACGATGGGATTTTTATGGATGACAATGCGCCATGTCACCGGGCCACAACTGTTCGCAATTGGTTTGAAGAAAATTCTGGACAATTCCAACGAATGATTTGGCCACCTAGATCGCCCGACATGAATCCCATTGAGCATTTATGGGACACCATCGAGAGGTCTGTTCGTGCCCAAAATCCTGCCCCATCAACGCTTTCACAATTATGGACGTCTATCGAGACAGCATGGCTCAATATTCCTGCAGAAGACTTCCAACGACTTGTTGAGTCCATGCCACGTCGAGTTGTTGCACTTCGCCGGGCAAAAGGAGGGCCGACACGATATTAAGAGGTATCCCATGACTTTTGTCACTTCAGTGTAAAATATAATCCAAATCGAAGATGGTCGAGTAGGGATGATTTGAAAAATTGGTCCAGTTGACGTGGAATGACTCATTTAATACATTACTAGTAAAATAATGTATTAAAAGTAGATTTAAAATATTAGTAGAGCTTTAATACATTTTCATAAATGGTAAAATGCAAAAAGCCTTATTGATAAAACTTTATTAGTTGCTAATACAATGATAATGAGATCGGCAATTAGGCGAAAACACTTGATATATGGTCACTTGATAAAACGTAAAGTGCACCATTGAAGTTTTTAGGGGCACACATTTTTAGGCAGGTTTTTGATCTGTTTTTTTTTTTTTTTTGGGGGGGGGGTATGTTCCGTAGCATTTGAAGAGGGTGTGCCATCGCCTTTGGGGGAAGGGGGTTGTGGGCAACTTTATGCATACACATAAATACTTGTAAGTTTCACGCTTAATGGTCAAGTAATATCAGGATAAATCAATGGGAAAAGTTTTTTTTTTTGCTTTGAACACAAGGTTGCCCCCGCCCCCTTCAATGTTCGATTCAAGATTTGATAATTTAGAATTGAGTAACACAATATTCGATTTGAGAAAAGCAAAATGAAAACAATGATCTTATCACGTAGCAGAGAAACCAGAGGTGAGTCTCTCCTCAAAATTTTACAGCATAGATCCCTTCTTCTCTTAAAATAAATGTGTTTTGCCAACTAAATCTGACTGACATCTTTTTCAAATTAAAAAATAAAAAAAAAAGGCTTTCATTCACATACACACACAAAAAAAGAAAGAAAAAAGAAAAAAAATGCGCAAAAATTAATTCCTTCATTCAGAGGCTTTACTGTAATTCTAAAAACTCTCATCAAAGAGATCGCTCGGAAAGTACCTGCTGTGTTGTGAAAATTTCGGTATCTGACCGATTCGGAAAATTCCAAAACCCAGAACTGAGTTGGTCCCGTTGCCGCTTAGTCCAGGCTAGAATGCCATATAGGGTGAGTTCTGGTAAGTGCGTACCCTTTTTTTCAAAGTTCATGTTCTCAAGGATGCTGCTCTGTTGAAAAATCTTGTACACTCAAAACTTTTTTTTAGTTTTCTTTCCAGATCCTTTACTAAGATTTTCAAGCATATAATATGTCAAATAAACCATAAGTATAGGTTTTATGACCTAGTTTATGACACCTATTCTAAGGTACGCACTTTCCCTACCTAGCGGGGTAAGTGCGTCCACCTTAAATTATGTGAATATGAGCAGGAAAAAACTGCTGGCACATATTAAATATGTTAGGTAGTTGCCTTGGGATAATACCTAACACTAGAGATCAGCACTTGCTTGCATGGATGAAACGCAATCAGTGATATCCCACGTGTCTTGCGAACAACTGTGATTTGAAGATTGAGAGAGTTGCGTCTGTGATTCTTCCTCGGACCTTTTAATAAGACCAAGTGAGCAAATGTAAGTTGTTTTCATTTAGTAAACATCACTTATAGTCTACATAGTTTATTTTGGTTTAATACATTAATCAGTCTGTGTTTAAGCCAGGGTTCGCACTTACCCCTTCTTAAATGTAAGATGAGACATGCCAATAGCGTTGTTCTAAATGCATACCCCTGCGGTTTTCTTTAATTCTATTTGTATAGTAGATCATTAGGTGGTGACCTGAGTGAATAATTCGTTTTTTTTTTCTTTTTTTTTTTTTGAATAAATACGGTTTATTTTTTTTTTATTAGAATCAGCAGCAGTAAGAAAAAACACAAAATAAAGAGCAAAGAAAAGAAAATAATTGATCATGATATGATACTTGTACTTTTTTTTCTTGTACATTGAAATAGTTTTTCACTAGGTGTTCTTAATTTTTTTAAATATAATTTATTCATTACTCCACCTTCGTTTTTTGAATCAGTTGGTTCCTTATTGAGGGTTTCACTTAATTTCATTGCTTCATTTGTCATTCTGGTTTAAATTAAGTATCGCTTATGATCGCTATTTTCAACGAAAAATTTACTAACTGATATCTAAAAGCCAATATATTTCAGAGGTAATGAATAAAATTGAAATCTTATGCTGCATTCAATGTAAATATAAATTCTTGATGGAAATGACGTCGGATTTATAGTTGGCTTATAAAAGAGTTATAGGCAAAATTAAAGGTGAATTACGAGAGTCGGATTTTCCAAGTAATGGTACACACTTGCTTCATCATAATGGTACGCATAATAGTACGCATAATAGTACCCATATGCCTCATGATAGTGGTACGCACTTGCCCCTTCATAATGGTACGCACTTACCCCCACCTTACTTTAAAGAAAGGGAAAGTGCGTACCGTCATATAAACAAATTTTAGTTTGAGTATTTGATAAAAATACCCCAGGTATGTTATTAGTAGCTATTACTCAAAAGAAACAACTTGCATTTCTTGATTTCAATTGCTTGGTATGACTACAAGAGAAACTGAAACAAAACCTCCTGAATCTTTACTTTAGAGTTTCTTTGCAGACATTTAAGTTGTCTCTGATTGTGTTTCGTCTATTGAATCCAGGCCTGAGTTCTACCTATTGAAATTATCATTAGACAGTTATCTAACATAGTCGATGTGTTGCAGAAGTCATTTCAGGACAGTGTTCATATAATTCCTAGTGGACGCACTTACCCCGTGGACGCACTTACCAGAACTCACCCTACCTAAAATTTTTACATATATGACTTTTTTTGGCGGTTTCTATATGAATTTGACCTGCTGATTCCGAATCCGTTGAGTGCCAGACGCTAAACCTTGAGCATTTTTGTCAAAATGGCGAAATCAAATATGGCTGCTGTAAAAGGTACGAAGCAAATTAATGCAATCGTGCGTGCAATGAAACATTTTATACACTTAAAAATGATTGTACTCTTTAGTCAAAATATAATTCTATTGAAAATTTATATTTATGAAAAGTATACGAATAAAAAAATTATCAAAATGGTAAAATTCAAGATATCAGCCTGAAAAGTTGTTAGGTTTGTTTTCAGGTATTAATCATTTTTTAAACCGTAATTTACATGAAAAAAGAATGTTTTAACAAAGATAAATGTTTAAAATGATATGCAGGGAGCATAAAAAATGTGATTTAGCCAAAAAATAACACTAAAAATATTTAGAAACATTTCAAACTTAAGTTTCGGGATTTTGCCGGTTTAAACCAATTTCCTGCAAGAAATAAGTTTCTTTTGCGAAAAAGTTTCCCATATTGATACAAGTTGCACGAATGCGAACTTCTCACTGGTGTGAAAGATATTTTTAGCTACCAGTTGGAAGGTATATCCAATCTGTTTGTTTAGTGTTTTGCCTTCAGCTCGATAATGGACTGTCCAGATTGACTTCACCCAAGTAAGGGTATGTGCAATCTCACGATATTGTAGTTTTGGATGAATTGCAAAACAAATAAGCGGCTTAGCTATTTGCTTGCAATTTTTGCCTTAGCACTGGCCATATTTGTTAAACTGCTCCAGGAGCTTTCCTTGCAAGCCAGAAAAGTGCTGAACTGTTACCATCATTAACCTATCTAAGAGTTTTTGGGAAGTTTACAATTTCTTGCCGTAAAGTGACTTACTTTAATTTGGAAGGTTTCTAAATTATTTTGGAATACTACTGACTTTAGCTGAATAGTGAGTCATAATCAAATCAGCTTCTTAATGAGAAACAAAAGCTTGTTGAATTCCAACACCAATCTAATCGGAAAAGAATCGGTACCAGTAACATTTACACATTGACCTGGGGATCGAACACAGTCGGCTCACAACAAACTTAATTACTTGCGTCATATTTGGTACAACTTTCAGTAAGATGTCTCTTTTAGAAAGTGGTGATTTTTCATTAAGTTGAAAAACACAATAGACATTTTTGTCTTGTGTGGATCGACGTTGTGACGTAGTACTAAATTTATCGTATCTCTTAAACAGATTGTGCACCGCAAGAATGGTTTGTATTTCGTGCTTAATAAGGTTTTCTGCACCATCAATACAATTACTCAAGCAGGTAGCTTTGCGAGTATAGGTACTACCCACAATGTTGCACATTCACCAAGAATGATAATTTCTGGACTACTCTTACCGCCTACCCTGAAAACTGCCTTTAGTTTTGACTCTTGTGCAGATTTATTTGGACCTCTCATATTTCACTCATCATCAAATAAAGCAGTAGGAAGAGGAGCCAGTTCATGACTAAATAATTTCTGCAAGGAAGCTTTCCCTTGATGACTCCATTAAACCATATACCATTCTTGTGTCTGGCGTATGATTTGAATCACAGATTTTAGTCTTTGCGGTGAACGTAAGCATTGTTTTAACCTTCTTAATGTTTAGTGGCATCCTTGAGGACACGTTTTGTCACATGCATGCATCTGTGTCTTGCCAATTTTACCCGAGTCCTCTGCATTTTAAGCCCTATCAATACTTTACGTTTAAGTCTATATCACATCAAGAAAGGAAAAAAAACTAAACACATTTTTGTAGAGATGGTAGGTATAGTGATTTGTACTGTCATTTGAAGTAGTAAAATGAAAAAAGGCTTTCTGTTAAAATAAAGCATCAAAATAGAAAACTTTGCAAATTTTTTTAGTTAAGTAGTAACAATATTTTGTTCTGCTGTCTCACAGGTATTTTTAAAATTACTGCAAAATATTTAATGAATCTTCCAGATAAGTCTCAAGACTTTTTTCTCCCTTTTAGTTTAGTAACAATGTTTTGTTCGGTTGATTCGCAGACGCTTCTAAAGTTATCACAAAACATCTATCGAATATATCTCATTAGCCCTAAGAATGTTCTCGCTTTTTCATTAGGAAAAAATAATTTTTTGTAGTGGTGTTTCTCATACGATTCTCTTCTTACCGGAAAATATGTTTTTTATTTGTCTGATATGTTTTAAGCCAATTTCTCTCTTCACAGTTTCACTAAAAACAAAGCGAAACACTCCTGGAAAATAATGGGCAGTTATAGGCTTAACTTCTGCCAGTAACATACCTGGAAGAAATCAGGAAAGTATCCTGCTAAAGTCAAAAACCTAGCTAAAGAATTTATAACGCTTCCAAACAAAAGTCAGTCACTTTACGGCAATAAATCGGAAACTTGCAAAAAACTTTGAGATAGGTTGATGGTAGCAGTTTGGCACCTTTCTGGCTTACCAGGAAAGCTCCTGAAGCAGTTTAACAAATATGGCTACAGCTAAGGCAGAAATTTCAAGCAAATAGCTGAGCCGCTAATTTGTTTGAAATTCATCCAAAACTACAATATCGAGAGATTGCACATACCCTTACTTGGGTGATGTCAATCAGAACAATCTATAATCCAGCTGAAGACGAAACACTAAACAAACGCGTTGATATACCTTCCAACTGGTAGTTAAAAATACGTTTCACACCGGTGAGAAGTTCGCATTCATGCAACTTGTATCAATATGGGAAACTTTTTCGCAAAAGAAACTTGTTTCTCGCAGGAAATTGGTTTGAACCGGCAAAATCCCGAAACTTAAGTTTGGAATGTTTCTAAATATTTTTAAAGTGTTATTTTTAGGCTAAATCACATTTTTACGCTCCCTGCATATCATTTTAAACATTTATCTTTGTTAAAACATTCTACTTTCATGTAAATTACGGTTTAAAAAATGATTAATACCTGAAAACAAACCTTACAACTTTTTAGGCTGATATCTTGAATTTTACCATTTTGATAATTTTTTTTATTCGTATACTTTTCATAAATATAAATTTTCAATAGAATTATATTTTGACTAAAGAGTACAAACATTTTTAAGTGTATAAAATGTTTCATTGCACGCACGATTGCATTAATTTGCTTCGTACCTTTTACAGCAGCCATATTGGATTTCGCCATTTTGACAAAAATGCTCAAGGTTTAGCGTCTGGCACTCAACGGATTCGGAATCAGCAGGTCAAATTCATATAGAAACCGCCAAAAAATGTCATATATGTAAAAATTTTAAGTTCGATGACATTTCAATGGACACTAGCCTGGACTAGCTCGATTTCAAGCCACATGGTGAACGTACTTTTAATTGTGAAGTAAAAAATACAGAAGATAGAATTTCCTCTTAAGAAAACTTTTTTTTGTCTAAACATCGACCAGCCATCGGCATTTAGATGTTTTCGAGGCCGATGGCCGATGTTTTTCCCAATTTAGCATCGGCGACCGATGCCGATGGCCGATGGAAAAAATTTCAACCATCGGCGCCGATGCATCGGTCGAGCTTTAAGATTTAATCAACTATTTTAGTCCAAATCAAATACGTTCTAAGTAGACAGAATGGAAATTGTTCTGACATTTTTTCATTTCGGCATATCTTTAGACTCGGGTCTAAGCAATGTCAATGATTTGTCTCGCACAATCAGTAGTATTACATGCAGACAAAAAGATCAATTTATAACACGCATTTTGTAATGGCACTCTAAAAGTTTCACCGATTTATTAATAAGTAATGAATCCCGGTAATTGCTCCGGATCACGAGATAATTTCTTACGAATCATTAAAGCTTCACGACTGAACGGTACGAAACGGACCATAAATTTTGGGAAATTTCTGCATTAATTAGTCTTCCCAGATACAGAGTAGGAAAAGGGGGAAAAAAAGGCAGGACCCATTTAGAGACTTGCATTTGTTTCATATTATTAAGTCAATTAACGCTTTAAGTAAAGCAAAAAAAAAAGTTAGACTATTTAAAATTTAATATTTTTTTCTTTGAATCTCGCTTTTCTGCAGCAATTGGAGCATGCTGATAAGATTGGTGAGAAACGACTTGAGTTCCCTTGAACTACCATGAACTTGAACTTTTACCGTTGCCATGAAATGGTTTAATATTTGTTGAAAATTTTATTCTCTGTGAAAGTGTTTTCTTTTCCGTTGTAACGACAGTGGAATCGCGCTACAACGTGATTCGATTTAAGCGAAACGGCTGTAATGCGAGTTTTTCGCGAGTAAGAAATTTAGAGCTAAAGTGAACTCCTTGATGACCGGCCACACAAAACTTTTCTTCAATCGTCAGTTTAAGTAGTAGCTTGTTAATGGCTGCTAAAGATTGGTTTCAGAGATGAAATTTTATCTTTTTGAGTATCACTGACAGCGGAAGTTCTTATACAGTACTAGTCTAAACATCGTTTTGTTATTGTTTACAAACAACCACTCTACGTTCTTCATTATTTTTTTTTTCATTCTAAATATTAAAGTTGATGAAATATAATGGCAACGAAAATAATCCACGAAAGTAATACATAAAAAGCAGTAAGTTTCCGCACCTAAGACGGGGCTAAGGCAGGAAGGAATAACCGAGGGGGTGGTTTATTGCATGTGATGCTTAAAAGCTCAAAACTTATTTTCAATATTGAATCTCGCTGAGTAAAGTGCAGAAGCAACTGTATTTAAAACGATATTAGAATAACGATCTAATAGCCCAGCAATATAACTACTGAGCAATGAGTTACCGCCCGTAAGCCAGGGCTGAGGCAGCAATGGACATTGCTGAGTAATGTGCAATGGACATTGCACATTACCCAGCTTTTGCCTTAAAATTTCGAGTTGAGCCGCACCATAGTTTGCGGACGCTCGCTGGTAAGATAAATTTACTTTATCTACCAGTTTGTTGACTATCTTAGCTACAATAAGAGGATTTTTGCCTCCGGCTCGATCATTGGCTATTCCTAACTGAGGAGCCCATAATAAGGGCAAAACTGCAGTCTTAGGATGCTATGATCGAGCTGTGGGTGTATTTGCTTCATAACTACTGTATCTTTTATACATTACTATTATAGCGCAGTATTTTATTATTAATTACTATATATTATACGTACCGTACTATTTTATTTCGTGTCCTTTTCTCTCATTGATCATTGATATTGTACATCGTAACAGTCATTTATGTTGAATGATGAAGTTATTTATTTATTTTTAATACAAAAAAAAATCTAATGTAAGAAACAGGAATATATTGATAACCGATGGTTTAAAATAGCTTGAGGGGTGTACACTAATCTTCAAATTACTTGTGTATGTTTATAAAAAATTCGTCCTTTTTCTGCAATGCAAAATTTCGACTTACGCAAGTGCTCTTGGCACGAATCTTCGCATAAATCAGGACTCAACTGTAGTCTAACGCTGATAAAAGATGCTTCACTTTGAACGAGATCATTTATACTTGGGTTGAAAGAGAGGGAAGCTTTACATTTGCACAACCTTCAATATAATTTTCTATCGGTTACAAAAACCTTTCCTTACCCTTTATAATAATAATAAAAGGATCGTTTAAACCTTTGCCCATAAATACATAGTATCAGAGACAGATTTTAAATGTTATTCCAAAAAATAAAGTAACAGCGGCTACAGTTTACATGAAGCTATTGAAGCTGTCTACCTTCGTAGCACTTCTTCTTTCTTTTCTGAAATTAGGTTGCAGAATTCATAGAAGCAAAAGTTTTTTTAACTGTTTTTTTTTGTAACTGGGATCAATCAGAATTTACAAAAATAATCATCTGACTATTGACCTGCATCTCTCAAACTAAAAAAAAAGGTCAATTCAATTTTCACTGTGCCTAATTTTGCAAAGCACCATTGCAAATGTTTCCTTAGGGGGGGGGGGGCGGAATGTTCATATACTGTTAGTCATTTGATATTTTCCTTTCAAAAAGTGCTTTGCTTTTATACTAAAATAAGTAACTACTGCCTGTCCATGAAAGCCGCGCCTAGCACTCGTGAACAATTCCACTTAAAAAGGGGTAGATGAGTTGTGGGTGATAACTTTCCGAAGTTTTCAGTTTAAAACTTGCATTTGCTATATCCTTTTGACACATTCAACTAAACTATGTATTTCAAATTAGCATCGTTCCAACACTATTTTGGTAAGATCAGAGAAGGCCTGACGCTTACGTAAATGCGCGGAAAGTTTTACCTAAGAGGACAAGACAGTATATGAGAGATCATTTACAAACAAATGTGCATTTTAAAAATATAGAGTTTCCCTGTTTTCACAATGAACGGCATTTATACTTAAGTATGATTAAACACTCCAAATGAAAGATACTGACTGCAATTGAATTATACGCATAGCATTCAGATACAATATGCCGGTTCGATTATTCAGTCTCAGCGAGTCGGAAAACAAAATGTATAACTACCGATTTCTAATCGATTTTTCGTATAATTATCAAAACTATGGCATTAGCATTATTTTCCAGAATCTCAAAAGATTTTGTTTTAATGTTATCTTTTACGATTTGAAGATTCTAAACGCATAAAGCTCTGCAAATTGAATATTAATATGTTTTCCCATTTAATTCATCCATGGTAGTATAAAAGTAATTTCGCGTAGGACGTGACATGATCCCATAAACGTTCCACGAATGGAAAGAAAAAAGACAACTTTTTAAAGCTCGCCGAGAAAGAAATCCCAGAAAAGACCATAAAATCCTCTCTGCTATTAACCAGAAATCCTGGCTGGAGAACTGAAGAATCCTAGTTTAAAGTTTAAAATGTGTGATAGCTCTTCCTCGTCACCGTATCGTTTGTAAGGGGAGAGTTTTATATGGGTGCGTTTCTGCCGAAAATAGCGATGTCAAATGTATTTACTTCAGTAAGCTATAAAAATGTTCTCAGATGCGTGTCTTCTAATGCTTCTACCATCGCTTTCTAATGAGATGAAAATACGTTTTCAAATCGGAACTGCTATCACATCTATAGTTGAGAATAATGTTTTTCACACGCAGAAGTCGCATGGAAAGTTACGTAACACTTCTTTCTTTTATTTTTCTTAAACTTTAAAATGTACAGAGAACTTGGTTGGAATTTATTTATCAAGCTTAATATCGTTGGTTTTTAGTGCTGCGACATCGATGTCGATGTTTTGGAAACATCGATGTTTTTGTAAGAACATCGATGTTTTTCCAAAATTGATGTTTTTGGTTCGATGTTGTTTTCGATGTCGATGTTTTATATTCCAGCAAAGAAAGCCAAAGAAAAATATACGATAAGCATATAAAAAGTTTTCATTATGAATCAGAAGTTGCAATATTAACCTCCATTGGAAAAAAAAAATATATGATTATTATCGATGTTTTGCTCTCGATGTTTCTGAAACATCTCTAATTTGCTTTCGCCGTTTTTTTTTCTTTTTCTATGTCTTTTTTTGATGATTGTTGCTTCGCGTTCAATGTTTTTTTTCTTCTCTCGATGTACTTTTTTCATTTAAGCAACAAACTATAAAAATTATGCGATAAAAAAGATTAATCTTTCTAATGTTAACCACTAGTTGCAATGTCTACCAAATTGGAAAAAAAAGTTTTTTCATAACTAACGATGATTTCTGTCAATGATTTTTAAACATCGTTGTTTTGCACTTTTTTTTTTCTATGATATTTTATATTTTAGCAAAAAAAAAGTTTTATGAAAATATGCGACAAAAAAAAGTTACGCAGTTTATCAACAGTTGTATATGGGCGATTCTCTGTAAATTGGTAATTGGCTGTCCGGACTGAGTATTTTAAAAATAATAAAGTGTAATAAAGTAATTATCGCTTTTAATACAAGTAAAGCATTAATACTTTGTGGCCCAATTGGATTTGGAGTGATAACAATTTAATTTTTTTTTCTAGAAATTATCTAAGCACCAAAAACACAGTCCCCTGGCTGTCCCAATCCCATAGTCTAAGTGTTAAAGATTGTATTTCAAAAAACCTATTAACACTACATAAATTTGGCAATTAATATCTGAAAATAGAATAATGAAGCTATATTTTTCTTATGAAATAAGGTATAATTACGTACTTCTAAAACTTAAAATTGTCATGTAAATTCTGTCCGGAGTTTTTTCAAACAGTCCCCTGCAACAAATTCAAAGCTGTAATATGAAAAATCTATAACTTTTGAAAATTCTATTTGGCATGAAGTATAAAGTTATCAGTGTGAATTTGCCGAAATCGCCGAGAACGGTGTTAAAACGCTACTTTGCTTAGTTTTGGAGTCACATTTGTGATGAAAGTATGCATCAGAATCGTTGCGAAAACAGTCCTCTGGGAAGTGATTTTATCAATGTCAATTAATTTAATTATAAAACATATTAGTTATTATGTCCACGATTTGTGCCTAAATTTATAGGCAGTCTCTTAACTAATTATGTTCCAATAGTTTTGCAGATATTACGCAACGAAGAGCAAAAACACAGTCACCTGGCACAGTCCCCTGCCTAGCTATACTAGGCGGGGACTTACCCCCTATCATGATTTATCAGAAAAACACAAACTTCAGTTGGCCCTCTTTCAAACCAAAGTAATAGATTCATTTTCTGAGCAATAGTATTATAATTATACGAACATTTCAAAAAACCGTGCCTGGACAGATTCCGTGTGAAAAATGACGAGTTTACAGAGAATCGCCCATATATCTCACTGAAAAAAGTTTTCTTCACCCATTAATTCCTAGCGTCCCTTTTTAGGGAGGGTCCAAAAAAGGATCTGAATTTTCCCAAAATGAATATTTCAAACAAATAATAGTGTTAAATTAGTACCTTGCTATTGTTTCAATTCGTTATTAACAGATTTCAGCACACAACCATTGTAAAGTGTGTTCTGTAGCAGTTTTAATATGATCTTTATCAAAAATTACATAGTTCACAATCTCAAGAAAAATAGCTAAGTTTTCAAAGTTATTCCCAGCTTCCCAATTTATGTTAATTGCTGATTTTATTTCTTCGTATAAAATGTCTTTTTAAATATTATATCGTAGGCAGAAAAAAAAAATAGTAAAAAAGTATGTAACCCTCTGGGGTCTACCGATTTTTTTTTCTTAATAAAAAAAAATGTTTTTACATAATATTTTTTAAATTATTTTTCTTGTCCACTAAACACTATCTGTAACCAGTATACAAAATATCTTTGTAAAAAAAAATGTCAGGCATTAATGGGTTAACTGACATCGATATCTCTTACACGGTTGATGTCCAGGAAACAAAAGAAATATCTGATTGAGTGACATAAAGAGGTGCTTGTAATGGGGAGTAACTGAATAACTGTACATTCAAAAGTGTAAACAGTAAAAAACTAGCTGTCGTGGCCGTCACGAAACTTTCTTCTATATCTATCTTATGAATTCTGATTACAAAATAAAATACGTACTCGCCCGAATCGAGACAGCTCCAATTTCCCAATTATCGTAATAACCCTGCAAATGCAGAATCAATGAGCGAAATTGGAAATAATCGCAAAAGCTTTGTTTAGAGTAATTGCAAACATTTTATTTGTGAGTAAAAAAAATTGGCAACAGTTAAAAATTTCAAATCATTGAGAGTTTTCAGATGTTTTGATAATTAAATAGCGTGAAAGCGATTTTTTAATGAATTAATTTTTCGCATTGTTGACTAAGCGCAAAAATCACCCCACCCTCCCCCTGGGGCGATTGGCGTCAAAATTTAATCGATGCTTGCTTCCACATTGGGTTAGTGTTATTCCAAATTTTATTCAAATCGCAGCAATATTTCTCGAGATACAGCATGTGTAATGACAAAATAAGCACTTTTGATTTGACGACCCCCCTTTAAGCGATTGACACAAAAATAATCAGCTCTTGTTCTCTTTAACGTCTACTTGAGTACCAATTTTTGTTTGATTTCGTTCAGTACTTCTCGAGATATAGCAGTTACATTAAATAAAAAGAACGCTCGAATGCTCCATCCCCTATCTACCATCCCCAGTTTTCCTATGGACCAATTTTCGTTTGATTCCGCCAGTTACTTTCTGAGATATAGCAATCACCCACGCGCAGAACACGTGCGATTGCTCCACCCCCCCCCCCTTGGAGGAATTCGCTAAAAAAAGTCAGGTGCATCAGTTCACATGGTGGTACCCATATGTGCAAAAAATTTTGTTCGATTTCATGCAGTAGTTTTTGCTCTATAGCGCGGCCACAAAAACTGGTCTCTCTCTCTCTCTCTCTCTCTCTCTCTCTCTCTCTCTCTCTCTCTCTCTCTCTCTCTCTCACACACACACACACACACACACACACACACACACACACACACACACACACACACACACACACACACACACACACACACACACACACACACACACACACACACACACACACACACACACACACAGAGACAGACAGACAGACAGACAGACAGACACAGACAGACATTTTCCAAAAATGGTCTAAATGGACTCAGCGCACCTCAAAACGTGCAAATCCGTCAAAATTCAACATTCGAAAATTTTTACGAATCCAATGCTTTCTTCTGTATATTAGATATAAAAGAAAGTAAAAAGATCGATGTTTGAAAACATCGATGTTTTTTGATCGATGGATCAATAACATCGATGTCAGTGTTTCCCAACATTGATGTCTTGAAACATCGATGTTTTGCCTTCGATGTCGCACCCCTAGTTTGAATTTACTCATGTTTTAGGTGTTTTGCTTTAGAAATGATAAAATTGAGCGATTTTTTGGAGAAAAAGAAATTGATTCTATTTGAGTATCAAGAAATTTGTAATTCTGTTGTGTGGATTTTGTCGAATAAAAATATTTATTCAAAAGTATGTCCGATTCAGCTGAAACCACTCTCCTGTGTGGCTTTAATTGAACTTATACATAGCTTTAAATGTACAATAGTTAAACGCTATACAGTGTGTTAAGTCTTGTATTGATGAAAAAAATTTATTAAAAATAATATAATTTTAGATTTATAAATTTTTTTTAATGTATTTTGACCTTTATCTCATAAATATTTTGCCATCGCATGAATTTTTTTCCCGCTGTGCACTTTTCGTATCTCTAACAATATTTAAAATAGACGATGTTCAGTTTTCTGCGAGGTAAAGGTAGCATGTTTGTTGTCACCGATAACATGGCATCTACCATTCTTTTCTTACATGTGTCAATTTTAGAAAGCGATGTTGCAAACACACTTTGCACCCCCCCCCCCCTACATGTTTAGTTTGGATCTGTTAATTTGACATCAGATCTGCTTAACGATTCAGTTCGTTAAAATAGTGGGTGAGGAATGTCGGTTTAAGTAAAGATAACGATTGTTGGAACTGTGCTGATGTAAGAGTTTCAACTTTCAGTAGTTTTTGCGGCATATTGCTAGAGTAATTGTTTCCTTCAAACTGCGAAAAAATTAAATATACAAATTAAAGATACAGAATCCGTTTATGTACCTTTGGTATGAATTAATCTCTAGCATTTTAAATAAGTAAATAACTTTAATAGCTTGAAACCTGATGGATTGTAATGCAGTTTTATTATTTGAAGTTAATTATGCTCTTGAAATTAAAAAAAAGGAAGAAAATTAATTTTAATAATTGATGGGGAGTATGGAATGTCCTTTTCTTTTTTTTTTTCGTTGTGGAACTTAGTTTTGGATTGCAGCCATAAATTGCGTTCCATTAGCTCATTTAGCTCTCTTCACTTCAGAGCATTTTTTTTTATTTTTCAATATTTTCGATTAAAATTATTTGTTACACTGTCCTTTCAGGCTTACTGTTCACGTTAACACATTCCTGGCGTAATGCCAGTAGCATCCAGGTACGTAAAAAAAGCCATTTTTCCCTCTCTCCCCCTTCCCAAGTGACACATCTGCTGGCGAGAAAATGTTGCCGCGACCATTTGGCTCGATTTGGCTGGCTCTTGCTTACCGCGTGGCGAGGGCCATAAGCCAACGTGTGAGCTCTTCAATCAAATCTGACGCGGTTCGAAAATATCAAAGCATTTACATATTTGCGAGGCAGCCGCTTTCCAAGCGAAGGGTGGCAAATGGGGAGTGAAGAATATTTCTTGTGGAACAGCTTTTCGTGCTATCAGTCTCAGCTTTTAAAATTCGTTTGGTTAGAGGGTTAGCGAAATTCGATATGAATTCAACCACTATATGTGGGAGGAAGACAAGGAAGCCATTATTCAATGTCATTGCTTTAGAAATCACGGATATGGAAATTATGAGAGTGAAATATTGTAATGGCATTCGACCACTTAAGTATTTATGAGTTCTAGATCGGATTCCGTTTTACAACCTTTAAATATTGTTTTTACTACTCCAAATCGTGTTTATGTGAAAATGCATATTAATATCTGATGGTCGGAGTGAATCGACTTTTCAACAAGTTCGATTCCCAAAATTATGAAATATTTTCATCCGGCGCTACTTTAAATATTTTAACGCCGATGTTACGCAGCAAAGTTATTTTAAACGCCAATATTCCTCAATTGTTTTGCATGTTCTCTACACAGTGAAACTTTTTGATAAAAATAATGCATAAGTAAAAATCCACTTAGAACCAACGAATGAATATACCATTGTATGTATGTATTGAGTATTTAAGAAAACAGCAACATTGCAAAATAGAATCGATTGATACATACAAAAGTGAATTACATTTTGAAACGTAAGTGATGATTTTTTATTTTTGTCACAGCTGCGAAATAATTCAGCAGCAAAAATTCATAAATAAATCAAAAAGAAGACTCAATTCTTTTGCTATCATAACTGCTACTATAATAGTTGAGCAGAATTTTGTTACAAACTAGCTCAAAAAGCAAAATGGCTCGTACTATCTTATTCTGTAATTAGCATGCTTTCTTTTTGAAAAGTAATGTTTTCGATTTGTGCATTAAGAATTAAAAAAAAAAATATATCAAGCTTTCTAGTCTTACAATTGTTACTTAAACTTCACTTGTGGTTAGTTTTACTCTAAATTGTTTTGTATAAAGGGAAATCTTATTTAAGTAGTCGTCGATAGAATTATTGTTTCAAAATAACAAGTTTTGAATGAGTTTAAAGATATTTTTGTAGTTTCAGATAAAAAAAATCCATTTAGATATAGTTAATTGGAATTTCAGAATGGGCATTTTCTTGCATATTTTATGTTTATAAATTTTGTTGCAGCAACTGAAAAAGACAGAAAATCATGCCAAGAAGCATGGAAGAAGTGAAATGCTAAATATAGGGTTTCAAAGAACTGTGTCGCAATGTGTAAAATTTTGGAAGTTTTTGGGGTAAAAACTTTCTCAGAAAAATAATTAAAAATCATTTAACTTTCAGAAAAAAAATCAGAAACTTGAGTAAAAGTCAGATTTTGCTAGTGAAAAAAAGTCACTGAACATTTTACCTTTTAATAATATAAAAAAAAAGGTATTAATATAGTATGGACTTTCACGTTTACAACTAAATTTATCTAAAAGCATGAACAATGGAACATGTTCGTGCCGATTTTGTATCTTTCTTTAGAAAGCTTCTGTTTTTTGCCGGAAGTTAGCCTGTTTCACCACTTCAATTCTATTCCCAAAAGGCAACTTCTTTCTGGTTCGCGATTTGACAATCCAAATGAAGAACAAGCACCGGAATCTTTGAAGTTTTTTCTCTTCTTGTTTTAGCTTCACTCTCTTCTATTTTCTCATCTTTCGTTACTAGCTCTTAATGTTGCGTTCAGGTATTAGCGGAAGCAGTGCAACACAATGCACAAAGAATAACAGACGACTGCGAGAAAGAACTTAAGTCTTTGTTTTATGTTGGCAGTGCAGCGCTTCCTCCAGCCAAAAATATGGCAACCATTTTTCTTCCCATAGTTTATGAAATAAGTGACAGAGAAGAGAGATCCGCTGCTGTATTCAGAACTTTGTGATGTTCGACAGCTTATATATGTATTTGCAATTAAAAGCTATCAAAGTCTAAAAAGAAAAATAAATCAGAAATACGTCAAAGAGTAACAATCAATAAATTAATAAAAATTTCATTAAAAAAAGTGAAAACAGTAAACATAGTTATTCTAAAAATTACTATTAAACTAGTTCATAGCATTGTCAAAATGCTAGAATTTGTCAGCATTTTAACATGTTAGTATTTTCAAAGATGATTCCGAACCTTTTTAAAATCCGTATAGCGTACTTTGATAAGTTACACAAAGCACCAAAATACAAAAGTCCGTTTTATATTTTAATTTGTCTAAGATGAATTGTTTTATCTTTTTGAATTCATGATTTTTACTTACGATTCTGCATCCCAATTATTTCTCTGAAAGGCATAGTAATTCTTCGCAAACATTAACTTAATAAAGTTGTTAAAGGAAAATATGGATATTATTTACATGGTTTCAGTTTTAGATAGCACTTTTTTTTAATAGCAGATATTTCACATGAAGTATCTTCTTCATTTCGCTTCTATTAAGTAGCAATTGAATTATGCAAATACGACTACTTCTGTCTGCCTCGCCTTAAACGTATTTTTTTTTCAGTTGAAGTAAGAGTAGGGTTGTAAACGAAATACAACAGCGATTTTACGAGTTTTCTTTAGTGCAAAATTTTCATTTGCTTAAGTACTTTCAAAAATAATGTAAACTTTTCTCGGAAGAAATTAAATCTCCACAGAAAACCTTTGAAGTTTCTGTCTCCAGTGAGAGGGAACTGGGTCATTTGGTAATTTGTAAAAAAAGTGATGTTATGACACGCTTATCGTATCAGAAGAAGGGAAAATGTATTGATTATGTACAGTTGAGAGACCCAATCTCAACTTTATGATTGGTTAATCTTTCTTTATTTGAGCTGATGCATGTTTGATTCCAGGAATTCACCATAAATTCATTCACGACTTTCCTGTGAAATTATGAAAGGAAAGAGGTGTTAATGTCAACATCGCACTTTGTAGGAATTTTTCCAGAAAGTTGGTTTGCTGTTTTCCGGAAAAACTATATCTGTGAAAAAAATGCAAAAGCTTTCCGGAAATTATAGTTTCTGATTTTTCATTTTTTTTGACCGCTTTGAATGTTCACGATGCTATTGGATGAAATTATCCAAGGATGAAAGATAAACAACAAAAATGAGATAATGTAGGATTCCATTGAGTTCAGCAGTAAAGAAGCATCCTAAATTTTTACATTGAAGACACTAAAGAATTATTTTTTGCCTCAACGGGAATAATATTTTCAGATATTAGAGAAGAAATGAAGAGAAATAATCATTGCAAAAAAAAAAAAAAAAATACAGAATGAATAAAAATAAAAGAGATAGAGGTGAGAAAGTCTTTGTTTTCTAAAATATATAGTTTGAAGAAAAGAAATAATGGATAGAAATTGAAAAAAAAAAAAAAAAAAAAACCCGTCAAGGAGGAATTACTTTTTTTTTTCTGAAATCATTGCAGGGATTTTGTAATATTTTTGCTAAATTTTATGCTTTGAATATTTTTTGTATATTAACATTACTAAAAATGTATCATAAATAAAGATCTAAGGTTATTTATTTCGTAAGCATAAAAAGTAATTTTATACTTCCCGAAGCAGAAAGAAAATGTATAAAAAAACCTTAACAGAAAATTACTTGACATTCCAAAATCAATCGTTGAAAAAAAAATGCCTGCTTAATACTTCTGCGAATCTTAATTGACGTAGAAAAAGTTATTATTTAAAATGTTATGCTAGTTACTTTCATAAGAAGTGTTTTTTTTTCATTCAATGAAGTGGCAACGGGAGAACAATGAATTCTTTTTGAATGATGAAGTGGCTTTCTCCTGAAACATTCCAGGTATTGGTATGCGTTTAGGAGAGGCTAATTAAAAATTTTCGATTTCTTCAACTAACAAAAAAAAAAAAAAAAAAGTAAAAAGTTTTACACACTTTTTATATTCACTTTTGATCGTAATAAAAACTTGTTCTTTGACATATGTTATATTGATGTAATTTTGGCGTGGAAGTCTTGGAATTACGTTCAAGTTTTTCAGAGATAGCATATTAGGCATTGTCTTACTTAAAAAAAAGGAGTTGTTTAGCTATACACTTTAGCAGTACTTAAGTCTCAAAATATAGGTTCATTCTTAATTTTTATTAAGCCTCATTCATTCAAAGAAGCATGAAACTTTTTTAAATGCATTGAAAAATCTTCATAGCCGTAAGTCTTCTTTTTGTTCATTAAACATTTATTTGCCTTTATTAATAAATTCTATAAAAAAACGTAAATGTCTTCAAACTGGTATTTCGTGATTTCAAATCAGGGTATGAAACTTTTACTGCGCTAAATATACCGTATTGAAAAAGTGCTAAAAAGTGATTACATACAAATATAATTTCACTGCACAGCCTCAGAAGGAAATAGCAAACAAGAAGGCTGAATGATTGCTAAATATTTTAAGTAGAAAACAAAAGAAAGAACAAGAAAATATTAATATTACATTTTTACAAGCTACAAAATTTATGGTTTGGGGTCAAAATGTCGCGGCCGAAATGTCGCGGGCCAAAATGTCGCGGCCAAAATGTCGCCGAGCCCAAATGTCGCGGGCTAAAATGTCGCGGGCAAAAATGTCGTCGGTCCAAAATGTCGCCGAGCCAAAATGTCGCGGGCTAAAATGTCGCAGGCCAAAATGTCGCCGGTCCAAAATGTCGCCGAGCCAAAATGTCGCGGGCTAAAATGTCGCGGGCTAAAATGTCGGGGGCCAAAATGTCGCCGGTCCAAAATGTCGCCGGTCCAAAATGTCGCCGGTCCAAAATGTCGCGGGCCAAAATGTCGCGTGGTCAAAATGTCGCCGGTCAAAAATGTCGCCGGGCCAGAATGTCGCCGGTCGAAAATGTCGCCGATCAAAAATGTCGCCGGTCTAAAATGTCGCCGGTCCAGAATGTCGCCGGTCCAGAATGTCGCCGGTCAAAAATGTCGCCGGTCCAGAATGTCGCCGGTCAAAAATGTCGCCGGTCCAAAATAACGCCGTTCCGAAATATATCCGTTCCAAAATGACGTAAGTGTATAGTACAGATTGAATGTTTCCAGTAATTCACAAATTCAATGCAGCTTAATTATGTAGCTCAATTTTACTAATAAGCTTGTCACGATATGATAAATACACCTGTTTAGTAACTTTTTTTAAACGTAGCAGTTTAGAAAATTAGCTTAAGTTATTAACAAAAATGTAACTAAATTGATTTCTTCTAAAGCTTAAATTATTTCAGTACCAAAATAATGCCATAGTTTTTTCAGGGCTGTACTTAGGGCCCAGGGACGCTAAATTTCTTCCTTTTTTAATACGCTTTTACTAGTTTCACAAGTAGGTTTTTTTGTTTGTTCGTTTGTATGTATGTAACTCTGAGTCAAAAATAAAATTCACGTTCTTTACAAACGTATAAAAGTAATATGTTTAATACCATTATTATTACTAAAGGCTAAACTATATTGCATGTTGATGTATAATAAGTGCATTTGACATTAGTTCTGAGTTGGGCATCGATCGTCCACAAAATGCATATTATAAGTGCATGTAAACTTAGCGGATATTCAACAGTTTTTAAAATCTTCTTTTGAATTTGATTTACTCTAAAAGCGTATTTTTTAGTTTTTTTAAACTATATTTAGGATTATTTCTTTTTTTTTCACACAAAGAAATTAAACAAATAAATTTGCTGTAAAGGCATTTTTTTTTTTTTTTTGCAAAAACGGAATACCGTTTAATCACCGCGTAGCCGCAATTTTCTTATAGAACATTTTCTTTAAGAGTTGTTTGAGGACGTTTGAAATCAAATTAGTTCATGGAATTATTGCTTTCTTTGTAACAACTGAGTGGTGGAAGGGGAGGTGAAATGTCAAGAGAAAAAATGGTATTATATTCAACTCCACATTTAAATACTGATTGTAACGAAGGTACACATCCATGTCTGAGCTGATTAACGCCAGAAATGAATAAGCATCTCTCCCTTTAAGATCATTCTACAAACAAAATTTTGTCGGAATACTTGCATTACTTCTTGATATACAGTCGTTCACAAATAATGAAAAATAAAAAGTTCAATTGCTCTGCTTCCTCGACGATGTGGCGTATCTTCTGAAGGCTTCCTATGGGCCAATTTTTATTTTATTTCGTCTGAACCTTCTTCAGACATTAATCACGCTATGCTGAAAACGTTCCATTACATTCTTGCATGTAAAAACTTGGAAGAACTAGCGGCAAAAAACAATCAGCACTGAATCACATATTGGTTGGTACATGTATGTACCAAATTTCATTCTGATTCACGCACTAAGTTTTGTGGTAGAGTCGCCCCCAAAAAATGGGTCACGCAGATACACACTTACACATTTTCCCTTAAAAAAATAAACGATAAAATTGAAATCCTCACACGTCAGAAAGTGTAAATTCTTCCAAATTGACAATTTTTCACTGATCCAATACTTTCTTTTACACATTTTATGAAGAAGAAAATAAAAAGACCTCTATTATTTAAATAATATAGACTTGCTTTCGATCATGTAAGAAATTTTAACAGAAACCAAGTTTCAAACATTGTATATCTGTCTTATTCATTTCACTGTTCTTCAACTTCTTTTTTAACACACAAATTTTCCTTTCGATATCAATTAAACTTGGCTTGGGCTGCTAATCTATTCGTTTTTAAGTTGGTAGATAGCGAGTTACGGTGAAATAAGCTATTGTAAATAAATAACGTACGCTTGTTTGAAAACTATTTGTTTCTTGGAAAGCGCTCGAAACAGTTACAAGCCGATAGGGTAAATTTTTTTTAGTATTTTCAAAAATTTTAGTCCATACTATCGTTAACGCACACGTTCATCAACAGCAATTAGCATTTTTTTGCAAATTCGGTGTAAAAAAGCCTTTTCATATATTTTAATTTTTGATACTAACTGTATCAATATCGTGCTGTCTGTGAGTGTGATGTGATGATGTCTCTGCATTAACGTAATTGTGCTAAATAAAAGAAAAGTAGATGCTGCTATTTGTCTCATACTGTGCGGCTGTCATAAGTTGACGGCTAAAATTAACAATGATTCCCTCTTTCTCGGGTAATAGGGAAGGGTAATAGGAGTTGAATTGAGATGGGTACATTTTACAGTCATTTAACAAAAATATTCCAACTCCGAATAAAAGGAAATAATCCTTTCCTAATACCCGAAAAAGAGGTTAACATTGTCATTATCGGAGGTCAACGTGTCAAGGCAGTTTGTTATTAAACACTGACTGATATTTTAAAACGTCCAGAATAAACTGATTTAAAAATCCAGAGATACGGTTTATTTATTTGTTTTTTATACCACCTCGAATCCAAAAAACCAAATTTCTACGTTTATGAGATAGGCGGTTATGCAATTAAAACTTGCAAGTTTGAAATAAAATGAAGTTATATTATTTCTAAATATATATATAATTTATTGAAATTGGAAAACAAGTCATTTTTATCTTTCATTCGCTGATAAAATATATATTTTTTAACGTTTGCGGACTAAGTAGTATCATTTTTGAATCAGCTCTGTAAAAACATTCTCCGATTCATATAGAAAAGTAATAGCGACAGGAAAAGCCTTTGATGTCAAAGAATTGGTACCGGTGCTTTAAATCTAAGCTCTCTTTAACTACATCAAAAAATATAAAAGAAATCTCAGTTTTTGTACTCAATTTGAAAATATGATTTTTTTCCCTTATTTTTTAGAATTTTGGAGAGAAGAGGGGGATTTAAGCGAGAAGAAGAAAATAATTTTAAGTCTCAAGAGTATCGTAAAACATTTTTTTTCACTTGAATTAATGCCTTGGGAAATTTCTTGAAAAAGTTATTCAAATACTTCTGCGTTAGGAATTTCAAAAGTCTAGTAAATCAGTTTTTGAACTTTATTTTGCGGAAGTGGTAAAAAAAGAGATTTCGTTAAATTATTTCAATCTTCCATGTTCTCAACAACATATGAGGATAGCAACAGCTCTGTGTCATTGTAGTATATGTTATTGCCAAAGTATAAAATCAGTCATTTTGTTTTCCGAATATCTCAGAATCTTCTTTTGTCTTTTGCAGTTTTGATGAATTAAAAAAAAATTATATTTCGAATTCCAATTATGTTTCTTGCAATGACGAATTGTGATAGGTGAGTGTGTGAACTAAACTAAATAATGTACACGTACTTCAATTACAAAAAAATACTTTTTTGGAGTATGTAACGTATTTCAAATGCTTTAATAACTTGTTCATAATCATTTCTTTTGTCATCAGACAAATAAAAGATATTAAAAACCTCTATACCTTCTTCAACAAAAGCATTTAGCAGCATGTCTACTTTTACTTCATATGTCTTTTCTTCCTTTCCGAACGCCGTTATATAAATGCAGAACTGCTGTTTAAATTTTCGCCAGTTATTCGCCACGTTTTCACTCTAAATTGAGGCACATCGGCGGTCGATAATATTTCATAATTTTTTTGGCTCTTTGAAGTGGTTCAATCTTTTGACTGCGCCATGTTATGTTTTCGTAAAAATACCATAAGGAATATTCAGTAATAATATTTCGAACACTATATTTATTAAAACAAAACTCAACATCAACATTCATGATAACCAACTAATGATGCAATTGAATAATAATATCGCTAGAATAATAATATTGCTTGTTCTTAAGATTTGACTCAAGACTGTTGCCATTCATAAGTAATGTTGCATATAGCACAAAAAAATGGAGGAATACGCTATAAATTATATAGTTTTAATTAAATTTTAAAAAATCTAGGGCGAATTTAAAAATTTCAAGCCCGAGGTGCACACCATCAGTATGCGAACTAATTCTGTACCAATTTTCATACTCGTACGTTGCGTGAATTTTACAGGACAGTGTTTGACCCACAAGCTCTTACGTCATCAAACTTTGATTTTATATATATAGATAGATGATACGCAAATTTAAGGTGGGTAACATGATTCTTTTCAAGAACACTAATATCATGGCAGTTATAAGACATAGGTGTGAGTACGCTAAGATAGGACGCGCTCATTTTAGAACTGGTTTTAAACAGGAGGAGTATCGGTTGCCAAATTCACGCGTTTATTTGTGAAGTATTGTCAGTAGAGTACATAGACTCAGCCGCGTCCCCCTCTCCTTCCCGCAAGATTTGTAAGTGCGCTCTCACTCCCTATTAAAATAGAAATATTTTAATAGGGAGTGTACCCTATTAAAACCTACCCTCCCCATGTAACTCATAGGGCTATTTTTCTTGATCTTGCGCCCTCAAGCTCTTGCGTCCCATCCCGGCCGGTGGGACGCTATGTACGCTACAGAGTATCATTAAATGAAAAATGATCAATAAGCTTTGTGATAAACTATAATTAAAGTTAGAAATTGAAGTTAAGTAAAGCTTTCTACCCAATTTGCTTTATTTACGTTGATTTTTTAACTTTAATTGCTGAGTGTCGTTGTTTGTTTACAGTAAAAAATTAATTTCAAAAGAAAACTCGCTGACAAGATGCAGACTGAAAGTCTTGATTTGCGTATCGTGTTTATCGCCATCCGTGTTTCATACAAATTCAATGTTTTGATTTTTCGGTCGAGCGCGAACAATGCTGAGGCACACTGAAAACTTTACCCGATATATGTTACCTCCCAAGATCATGAACTGTAAAAAACCTTCACTCAGTATATAAAGTCTTTTATGTGACATTTCCTTATAATTGTTTAGAAATCTTTGTTTTTTAAATAATAAATTGGGGTTTCAATATTCTATGTTTTATGCATTGAGAATTATACATAATATTAGAACTGTTTTTGTGAGTTTAAAACTCAAAGAAGACTAGAATAAATAAAGGCTACTTTAGATACCTTTTTGATTTGAATACATTAAAGGGCATTTTTCTTATTTAGTTCTTTTTCTTGTTTTAATACCTTTTTAAAATACTACTTTGAAAAAAAGTTTCAATGAAAAACGAAACTTTTCTAACGCATTCTTCAAAGCAATTCCATTTTATGTATTTTCTCAATAGGGAACAAAAAAGCCCTTCGGTATTAAACTTCTCTCGTTGATATTGAATATCATTGGTATTTCTAGCACAAGATACGAAAAAAATATACATCCCTTTTTGAAACGGTGTTCCATTTTTTCCATGCGTGAAAATTCTTTTCTGAGAAAACATACAAATTTTTTCTGTAGTTTATGCTGTTGAAGATGAAAAAGAATTGAAGTGAAACGCGCCTCCTTGAGGTGCAAAATTCGTAAGTTAGATTTCGTTTTCAAAGAGGAAATTTCTTATAATCAAATTGTTTTAAATCTTATTTATTCTTATTATTTTCAACATTTTGTTATTAAATAGAACAGAGATGAGTAAACAGTTTGAGATAAACAACTTTATGTGGCTTAAGTTGCAATAAATGAGTACATTTCATACACGTGTTTCTGGATTAAAAAACAACTCCCTTTTTCAGCGCGCAAAAGGTTTTGAGCTTTCAGTTTCTAAGCAACAATAACAATGGAGCTCTTTATTTTTACTTAACATTAAAATACAAAACTCATTTTTTCAAATTACAAGATTTCTAGTGACGTGCTTCGGTCTCTTAAGAGTGGTTATCTTTTGTTTACTCATGGGGACACAACTACATACAAAAACATTTACACCAAATTGGGCTAAGGATGCAGCTTGTTTCTCTCTGTGAAGCCAAGGTGACATGGATGCCGACCATTTCAAGACTTGCCCTGTCATTTGAAAACTTTAAAATCAAAATTCGAAGAAAGCTAAATTTTCCCTCTCTTTTTTGCTTCTTCATCTTCCTACTGGCAGAGCTGCTGCAGATGGGCAGAGGATTAAAAAATAAATGAAGCAGTTAAATTTTTTACCAAGAATTTTGAATGAGTTTTATATTTAAATAGTCCATCAGTTAAGTGAATACATTTAAAGTGCAATACTGAGCTTGATAATTTTTATTGCAAAAATTGATGTCACTTTGAAATTATTGTAAGGAATAAAGCTTGTGGCAAAAGAGTAGAGAAAAATATTATTAAAACATGGTTGCCAGTTAATAAAAAAATACACAAATATTTTTTTTGTGATTTCATTATTTGTGTATACTAGAACGGGAGCTATGTCTGCAGTTTGAAGTGTTTTCTTATGTATATGATATTGGGGATGTATTTTCAAAATAAAATTTTCCTTACTTGTGCATCCATTAATCAGACAGAAGTTATTAATGCTTTTTTGGTGGCAGTAGTTTTAATTTGGGCAAGGGCAGGCATTTGTTATTACTTTCTTCAGATGAAGTATTTAATCCAGTTTTGATCCGAAAACCTTGGCATTACTTAGAAAGATTTTCACATTAAAATATTGTACATCATTTATAAACATCAACATTTACTTTCGCTAACCGTTACTAGTTTTACGATTAATTTTTCCTCGAAGACTTAAATTGAAAGAAAAATCTAGTTTAACGCGTAATATTCTTAAATACACATTCATTAGCTTTTTTGTTGAAACAAATTTTTAGCTGTTGTCTTTTAAATAAGATTTAAAAAGGCAATTCAGGTCTAGAGTTGCTGAAATAAAAACAACATAAATTAAATCTCAAGCTATGAGTATATAAGACAGGATACTTTCTATTTCACTCCAACTGAATATTATAAAGATAATAGCTCATTAATATTAATGAACAATGAAATATCTTTTGCAAGGCATTGCTATTTTTAATTAAAGCGTCGTTTTCAATAAATTTTAGATTTATATGCACAAAGCATAATTAGTGAAAGCGTTAAAATCATATAAGAAACGGAAAAAATTATTTTCAATTCTAATCATCTGTTTCGTTAGTTTTGAAAAGTTGCCTCATGCATACAAGGGTAGAAACTATGTATAACGAGAGTTACGTAAACGAAAAAAATAACGCACTTACTAAAATAATTTACAACATCTCTTGCTTTAATCAGAAGTTTATTTTTTTAAAAAAAAAAGTAGTATAGTTCATGATTTTTTTTAGGGCTGCTAAGTTCAAATGCACGATAAAGATTTTTTGCACTTTTAGAGGTACCGTAAAATGGGGTGTATAGGAACAGCGGGGTCAATCGGAACAAAACTTCCCAACCGTACAAAGAAATTCTTCATAAATATACTATTGGGTATTTTTCGCCCTTAATTTTTTTTTAGAAAGGTAAGATCATAGGAAGTAGGAAAAAATTACTTTTGTCAATCTGGCAGCGTTACTGGCTTATAAGGAGGGCTGCACGTGGAATGCTAGAAAACATCACATTTTCATAGACTGCAAAACTTCCTTTGCAAGTACAAACCTTCTTATAATTTAAACCTAAGAGTGGTATGTTTCAATTATGCATGTATCTGAGCAACTGAATACCACATTAGAATTTACATTTTTTAAAAATTGTGTCATAAAAATGAAGAATACTGAAAAATGACATAGGAAAAAAAATTGCGGGGTGTATCGGAACACTTGGTTCTGTTGTTCCAGTTCAAACTTATTTAAAGGAAACTGTTTGAAAAATCAAGATTCTAACCCCAATTTCTCTAGTCAAGACAAGAACAAGGATTTATTACTGTTTATCTCTTCTCGTGAGCAACTAGATCTTAGAATGACAGAAAGTTGCAGATTTAAAAAGATTTTTGCTCCAGGAGACTTCTTTTTACCTAAAATACATGGGGGAAAGTCATACAGACTTTATGTAGCAAAAGTCCAGCACACAGACAGTGATGAATAAGTGGGAAAATCTTACAGGACAATCCCCAAAACCCAGAGATTTTAAGAAACTAAAGAAAAGGCAGCGTTCATCCCAGAAGATGTTATGAAAAAACTTAAGTAAAGCCACAACTGCTAGTTTTAAGGACAAGTACATATTTGTGGACGATATGAGTGACTTCAATTTGTGTTAAAGCTTTGTAATTTAATTCAAAAGCATTTCTTAAAATTTATTTTAATTTTTCATAAGTTCAAAATTATTTTTAAATCTGACAAATTATAAACCTTTACTGGTATAGAAAATAAACTTTTATTTGACAGTAACTATCAGTTATTCTCCTCCATCAATATTACTCATGTTTGTGAGACCTATTACAGGTTAAATTGAAAAAACTAAAAATTTTATCATGTGTTCCGATTGACCCCTATCAGCGGGGTGATTCGGAACACCCCTAAATTCCTAGATATATGAATAATAACTGTTCGAAATGTTTTGTCTTTGCTTGGAATATCAAAAGCAAAGCAAGACCGAAGTTTTTACCTAAAAAATCAAATTGAAAATAAATCTTTTAAGTACTTTTTTTACAATTAAAGCTGAAAAGTGTTCCGATTCACCCCATTTTACGGTACAAAGAATGAAATATTTTTCTTAGTCGCTTTTATTGTATAAACGTATTGAATTTGCCTACACGTAGATTTTTTCGATTTGAATTTGGGTCAATGTGATTTTACGATGAATATGGTTAATGCAGTCTAAATAATGAAATATTGTTGAAATTACTTTGTTAATTGCAAATGATGAAGCAGTTATCAAGGTAATTTGATGCAGAATATTGACGTTTCAAAGCATTTGCCTTGAACGTATCGCAGCTCGTAAATTAAAAATGAGAGAGTTTTAGTAACGTTTATTTACAATTTAGTTATAGATCGAGTAGAAAAATATTGACAAATTAATGTCATAGATTTAATGAACGACCCAGGTAGCACAAATAACCTTTAAAAGTTTTATAAACGCTTTGAAGCGGTTGTTAGAACGTTAATAACTACTTTACAACCTTTAAAAAACGAAGTGTGCTACTTGGGTAGTTAACATGTTTTTTAAAGAAATATTAGTCTAAAATTTATTTGTTTTTTCGTAATTTTGAAAGAAAAGTATGACTGTTACTCATGAGTTAGTTTTAGCTCTGTTTATGAAGCCTTTGCTTTGTGATTTTAATGCATGGGCATTATTAAGTGAATAGTAATCAATGATATTTACCGAGCTTATCTTGGATGATATCTTGGATGTTCAGCAATTGTTACCTGCCCTGTTAAAAATAGTTGTAAATATTTGTAAATAAATTTATTCTGTTTTATCAAGATTGGAATCGTCATTTAAGAAAGTTTGAAGGTGCGACGAACTCTTAATAATAATCTACTATTTTTTTTTTCGTAAAAGAGTGGGTTTTCTTTGAGCCGTCATATTTTGACTTTCGTATCGCATTTTCTAAGCTTTTTGTTTTTCAAAGACGAGACATTCTATCGGAGTTTTTCTCCGTCAGAAAAGCGCAGTTGTGTCATTGTCGACACTTCTTTCTACTCGAGAGAACCATAAAAACGAATTGTTTTCGAAAACGTGACTGTCAAAGTTTAAGGTTTCTCTAATGTTACAGCCTCCGTGTCGAAGTCTCAAAAGGCAGTTGACACGGCGAAAATTCGATAAAATGTTTTTTTTTTTTTGCCAGGCAAAACGAATGTAAAGACGAAAAATATGTGTATTTAAACTTTTTCCGTCTTTTACCAGTTTTGCTACAGGAGAATGTGTCTCAATTTACAAAAAAAAAAAAAAAAAAAAAAAAAAGAAAAAAAAAAAAGACTGTTAGCTTTATGTTCTTTGAAACTCTTTCATGTGTTCCCAATTGAGTGGAGAAATGTTATATTATATTTCTGTGAAATATAATTGAATAATAAAAACTCAAAATAAATAAACTCAATATACAATGTTAGAATGCATACAATTTTTATATTCAAAATTTTTTTGTGATAAAGACATTGGTCTCGCGTCTGTGAGCTCCATTTTTTTTTTAGTTCAGCCCGCTTATTAGAATACCGGTGTAGAGAATATGCCGCTCAATATAATACATTTTCAACTAATGTACCAAACCGTTCCACTATGCCTTTTGATCCCTGATAATGGAATATCCCACTTATAAGAATATGTTTTCTTGGTAAAATGGCTATTTCATTAAGCGGTTCGACTACATTATGCTGAAAAATTGCAACAAAATTGTTCATAAGCAATTTAATAAATAAAATACATATGATATATTTTATAGCTTTGAGTAATTAAATATGAATCAAATGATTAACTTTGTGCAGGAACATTTTTTACACACGCGTTTTATGATGAAAATTGTGTACTCGTGTTTCGAGTTAATTAGCCCTGATTCAAGCCTTCTGATCAGTTGAAGAAGGCTTCGATCAACGGTTCGGGTGTCTGACGAAGGTTTAATTCTGCTCGTGAACATGGCCGTCAGATAAAGGGTCATATTCAACGCTAGCACAATTGAAAGTATGCGATTTGATCTTATTATGTCTACCAATAGCGGGAAGCCAGACATTTATATTGCCACACCAGAAAATAAACCTCTCGCCTACGATACTGGTTGATAGAATCATATCAAATAGAACACAATCGAGTTGAATATGCCCCTTAGTGTGATACATAATATGTTACAAAAAATATATTCGAGTCTGAGTTGCTTTTTCTCATTCTTATTTCAACAAAAGTTTGTCCAGTATGTTGACATTTATTGCTGTGATATTTCGGCAGCTTTGTGACGAACCATTTTTTTCGAGTTTTTTTTTTTCGTTTGCGATTTGTTCCGGTGAAAATTTTCCTAAATATACCCGAAAAGAAAAATGTTGAATTTTGTCAAATCACTTTCACATGTTCTTGGAGGTCAATTCACATAACACTCCCCTATTACGGGACTTGTCGGCCACCTTGTCCGGTGGTCAGAGAAGTCTGATGGTGTGGTCCCGGGTTTGAGTCCCGGCTCGGGAATGGATGTACTTTCTCTCTCCTGTCCTTTCTTTGTGTCCTTCCTTTCCTTGTCCTTCCTTTGGACGTGTTGTTGCGCGGTGAATGGATGTCGACCCTATAAACGGGTCCCTGTGGCATACGTGTGTACTGTGGAAGTCAAACTTCACATCAAATGACGGTACAGGTGGAGAAGTGAAGCAATCCACCCTAAATTGCCAGCTTAGCTGGCACAAGACAACAACATTATCAAGACTTTTCGTAGCATGTTTCTTTTTTTTATGATGTGAAATTTTTGCAATTCCTAATAGCGGCGGATTTACAGGATTAAGGGCCCATCACAATGCATTTTTTCATGCCCCTTAAAGATGAATAGACGACTAAAAGTATTTTTGTAGAATTGGGAAAAATATTTTTCATATGCCTTACGTGACCCCTCTGTCTTGGAGGTCCAACGAAATTGCGACACTTGCTCCATGGTAAATCCGCCACTAATTTCTACAGAGTGTTCCATTGCGTAGACTTCGTATACTTTCAATGCTTAACATTGAGAGCATGCAAAAATGCTGGCTGTACCACCAAAAATTATAGCAAATTCAAATTGTTAGTATATTTCGAATCCTTTAGTTTGAAATGATTCTAATAAAAGAATTAAATAATAAGTGAAAAAAAAAGAATCAGAGAATAAATAAATAAAATAAAAATGGAAAACTTTTGAGAGCAAGAAATGCAGTAAAATAAAAAATAAATAAATAAATGAACAAATTAAAGTAAAATAAAATAACCACCAAAAATTAAAATCTGTTTTATGCGTTTTTCGAATTATGTATGTTTTTACGGAAACTTATCTGAAATAGAGTATAAATATTAAAATAGAGAAAAAAAGTATCCATCTGACATCAAGTGGTCGCCGCAAGAAACAATTTCAACATTTCAGCTGTAAGTTAAAAAAATATTTTCAGCTTCTTTTCTACAGCAGTTTTATTCTCCATTCATAGAAAAAAAAAAAAAAACCTTTTTTGTCTGCTTGAAATGTGAATCTTAGTTTCAAAGAATTACTTAGTTTCTGCTAGGTTACACACACCATTCCAAAGTTTTGTAGTCACTTTTTCAAAGGCTATTCAAGTTTTTATGTTATTCTAAGCGAGAAGGGACTGCAAAACAAGGACTCAAAGCTACTTTCAACTGAAGAACTAGATAAAATGGTCGAAGCAAAATTTTCCTTTTTTGTAAGCTATAAAAAGTTCTTAAATATAGAATAAAGCTTTATCGCTTGGAAAAATTAGTATTTTTCTGAAAAATTGTACTATATTAATTATTGCTATATTGCATGCTTTGCCACTGATCAATTCAAATGAATGCTATTCTTCTTGATTTCAATAGAATTTGAATTAATTCGTTCACTTTACATAACACACTCTACGTATTAAATATTTTTACAAAGTTTCAGCATATATTCTTAAACTATTGACTTTGATAACAACTTTAAGAGTTAAGCAAAGAAAAAATTTTCACTTTTACACGTGTTTTCTCTAACGGAAGACTTCTGATTTTAAGCAATTATAGGTATTTTGCAGGAAATCATTTCTATGAGCTTCGCAGGCAAAGATTTTGACTCCAAAACTTCGCGATCCAATAATATATTGTACAGTGTTAACGTTGTACTTCGTTTTTACTTCCTTTTACGGAGTAAAGGAAGTATTGCGATCGCGAAAAAAAAAAATATCACTCAAATTTCGTTCTAAATTTCGATTTTGCTTGCCCCCATGGGTTACCGTTCAGGCAAGTGCATGTGTCTGAAAAGGATCACACTCTGCTGAAAATATGGATCTAATGGGGTTACCGTTTGGACTAGTGTGTATGACTGAAAAAGATTCTGTTGAACTTATGGATGCGACTGAGAAAACATTTTGACTAGTTCGTCTTTCTAACTCTTATATGGCCTATATGCTTTACATCTGTACTGAGGAAGTATCAACATCTTTTCTGTGTGAGAAATAGTAGTAAGAAATGGAAGATAAGATGAAATTACACAATTCCCTCTTCTCATTCACTGCTAGCAATTTGTTTCCCTCCGCAGATATCAACAGCACCCCTTCGAGAATTTTTACTTCGGATCAGTAATGTATTTGAGCCAGATCGCAATAATAGAAAGAGAAACTTCCGTCATTTTCAGATCCTGAAAATATCTTTTGAGAAATCGCAACAGATAAAAAGAATGAATTATTTTTACCAATTCGGCCATTTTTTTTCATGATGGGAATGAATAGTCCCAACAGAATTGAGAGCAGAAGTTGGGAGCAGGAGTCGCAACATATTTTTCTTTCTTTCTCTCCCTCCCCTTTTGCGAGTTAGGCTCTTATAGTTTCGATGAGAAAGTCTGATATACAAACATAACTTTCCTGGCCTCACTTTTCGTCTAGCGTCGTGGGAATTGTTTTTGCATGATATAACGTTCGATGCGTTGACGTTTTTGGAGAATTCTTTAAAATATTTATTTGAAATCTTTAAAACTCAAACACAGTTAAAGGTGAGTTTTTGGTTGGGTATGTTTAAATAATGCTCTTTGTAACTGAGAAAAAAGCATAATACGAAGAAACTACCGTGGTAGTTGCATAAAAATTCCTCGCTTGGGGTTACTTTCCAATTGAATTATTTATTTAACGCTTTAATATTCTCTTCATGCGAGATAAAAATATTGTTCTACATTGTATGATTATGCGTACAAAAGCTTAGATTTAAAATATCTTTCGATTTTTTAAGCTATTAGTTATGTAAGATAGGAGCTTTGTTTTATAATTCTTTCTAAATTTGTGTTGGAAGTTAACTTTTACCTCTAAATTTATCAGTTTTCAAGTGTTCTATTTCATTTCCGAAGTGAATTTTGCTTCTTAAACCAATATAAAGCTCAAAATATTTTAATGTTATTCTAGGAAAATGGCCACAGAGGGAGTTAAAATGCTCATAACTGTAATCTGTTTTCCTTTTTTATCATTTAAATGACATTTTCTGCTTTAGATGAAATGTGAAAATCTCTCAAATCGCGTTCATTGAAGTATTTGAAATTATTTTATATATTTTAAGTTCATGTTTAAGAGTTTTTCTTATTTTGGTGTTAACCCTGTTTAAAAAAATATACAATTCTACTTATACCATATTCATATCTCATCTTTATTTTATATTTCTATTGTAACCATAATTCTAAAATCGTCCTCATAATTCAACCGCCATCATAAAGGCTTTTGTTCTTTATGGTTTTTATTTTCTTTCACAGACGAATTAATTCTTCGTAATTCCGGAACGCATGTAAGAACATTTAATTGCAAATTTGTGTCTAGCGTCTTATGATATGATTGCGAACGGAACAAAGTGCTTTGAGATCTATTTTTATTCTTACAAAATATTCACTTGAGCTGTTTATCTAAACACGACAGTTCTCTTTAACTAGGCTGAATATTTGTCTTTTTGTCCAACTTTTATTAAAAATCGCTTTACGGCCACAATAAACTTTTTTATGAATAAATAAAATGAATCTTCTTTTTTTAATTGCAAACTTGCATGACGTTGCAATTGTTTTCATGTCTTCAATAGTATTTAATTATCAGACAAAAAAGCAAAAATTAAACTCATTCAAATCAGTTTTGAGAACCTAATTTAACTATCGACATTTTTTCAAACAGGGCTGTTGCGTAGGAGAAATAGTGACCAACTACAGCTTTCGATATTATAATTCCTCCAACTCCAACACCGCAGTCTTACTTTTAAACCAGTTTTTGGCAAAAATGCCTTTCTGATTTAAATTTATATCAACTTTATTTCTGACAGACTACAGGTCCAAAATACAGATGACGCACCGAAACAATGAATGGTTGAGGGAAGAAAAAGATTGAAAGTTCCGTGTTAAAAATGTCAGTTTCGTTTAAACGTTGTTTCTAATCAGAGAACCAAAAAAGAAAAAGAGCAAAAATGGAAAAAATTGCAATTAATAGCAATCGGAAGAATATGTCGAGTCACACTTTTCACACGCAAAAATTATTTGCCCTCGTCCTTCCGTTATCGAGAGATAAGGGCTTAAAAACTGCCGAAATTTGTAAAAAAGCAGCAAATTTAATGACTTGGCGAGAAATTGATCACGCAATTTCATCAATGTGCAGCACATCTATCTACAAACCATGTGAAAGATGTCTGTCACTATAGACCGAAACTCGCTAATTTTAGCGACTTTTCCTAATAATTTCGGCACTCTATAAGATCTCAAATTTCAATAACAGGGTGACGAGGGCAAATGATTTATGCATGTCGAAATATGCTTTGCAATGCTCTTTCAATTTACCGCTTCTTGAATTACTTTCATTAGTACACTATCGCATAAACTGCAAAATATGAACTGTTGTTTTTACAGTATAATACTGGCAGCCGAGGTTCCAATTTAAAACTGTAAAATGCACAGTAATATAAACTGTAAAACTAGCAATTTTAGTTTCTTATGGAAAAGTTAGCAATTTTACAGTTTATTGCTGTGAAATTTAGCTGTATTGTACTGTAAAAACAACAGTATAATACTGGCAGCAGAGGTTCCAGTTTAAAACTAAAATGCGCGGTAGTAAACTTGTTAAATTAGCAATTTTACAGTTTATTGCTGTAAAATTAGTAATTTTACTCTATAGATAAAGTTAAAAATTTTACAGTTTATTACTGTAGAATTAACTATTTTTACAGTTTATTACTATAAAATTAGCTGTATTATACTGTAAAAACAACATTCATTTTTTACAGTGTAGTTTATTGGTAAGATTTAAAAAAAAAGTGAATTTGCTTCGTTATTCTGAAGTTTTTCTTAAATGCTTTTTCCATACTCAGTCATTTCAATTTATTTAACAGTGGAACAATAGAATTTCCTTAAACTTACAGAAATTTGTTATTTCGAAACGTTCATTCTGTGGAAATTCGTTTAAGTGATGCTTCACCGTAATCGAACGTGGGGAGCTCTTTTTTTCGTCTCTCCCAGTATTTAATACATGGCAGAATTCTTGAAAGAATTTATGGCATTTGATGTCAAGAGCAGTCAAATTAATAAAGCGGACAAGTTAAGCACCGCTTATTCTAAAATAGAGGAAGCAGTACTTAGGCGTCGTTTAATCTAATAATTGGTTTACAAGGGAAGGGAATGTTTCCTGTAAGTGGTTGTTGAGCTTAGTTCGTTTTTTCTTCATGCTTTAAGATGGGGATTAAATTCATTATTTGCGGGAAAAAAGTTTTTTTTCTCTTTCAAATGATCTCCATCGAAACCTTAATAAGTAAAAAGAAAAAGGTTAAATTCAGAAAACTCTTTTTTTTTTTTTTAAATCTGCCTTTTGAACAATGTCCCAGAGCTGTTTTTTCTGTTAAGAAATAGAAGAAATGTTTTTAAAATAATTTTCCTGGAACATTTTGGTTGTTGTAAAAATAATTTTACTTGAATGTCAAATTAATTTTTATAGTGTACCCTTTCCGTGAAGAAAGTTTTTGTTGAGAACGAGAAGTATTTTTCAAGCTAGCCTCCTTCAAATCATTTTCGGTTAGTGTCTGAATTACTACAACTAACCTTGTCACAAGAACCAAAGTGCTTTAATTCGGCAAAAGCTACCATAACATTTACTGACCGTCTATGAAGGCCGCGCCTACACTTGCGAACAGTTCCACTTAAAAGATGGTAGATGGGTTGTGGGTGATAACTTTCCGAATTTAAAAATTGCATTTGCTTTTTCTTTCTGACATATTCAACTAAACTATGTATTTGAAATTATCTTCGCTCCACGTTGTTTGCTACGGTTTGAAATGCTTTTATTATTCTTCCCCTCATTGTTTTCTTGCCAAACACCCACATTTTAGTAAGATCAGAGAAGACCCTACGCATGCGTAAATGCGCGGAAGGTTTTACCTAAGAAGATCAGACAGTACTTCAAACCAAACATAAAAGGTATCCCTGTTTAGAATATTTTTTCTGTGTTCAGCATTAATGAGTAAAAACTTCTGAATATGATAGTAAATTTACATAATGTAGTTATAATTATGTAACAAAATTGAAAACCTTTTTTTCTATAGTAAATGTACTAACGTAAAATAAATATAGTGGATGCTCAAGGTAAAATATATTATAATTTACTTCATAAATATATACATTAATTGTGAGAATATACATGAAGTATTTTTCTTTTTCTTTCATACTGAACGCGTTTGTTGTGTAGGGAAAAGTGGAGCAAACAGTCCAAGCGGGTGAAACTGAAACCTATCGATTTTGTGCAATACGTGATACTATCAGGTGGAAACAATAACAATTTTTATAGTACCTGTTGTAAAAAGTAGTTGAATCTGTATTTCGTTCCATTTGTCCCAATGGATTGTGATTTTTTTTTTGAAAAATTTTGTCACTTTTTGTCTGCTTTAACGTTGATAACGATCCTATTCTGTATTGGAAAGGGTAATAACTCTTGTATGAAGTTAGTAAATATAAGCATTCTTTGTATTTACTGGTTTGTTTTTGCTTAGTAATTAAATGTTAGTGCAATTTGTAATTTTGCATTATAGCCCTAAAATAACTAATGTTCTGAGTTTTTTTTATCCTAGAAAGATATAAATGCATTCAATTTCCCTTCAATGCTTAAAGTCGCGGTTTTGCCCCACTTTCTAATCTCATTTGATGGATTGTTAGTTTTTTTATTTTTAAATCCTATTTTTCAATTTCTTTACTATTTTTTTCTTCTGTCACTAATCAAAGAACGCCCTATAAGTAACTATACCCGTGTTTTGCATTGTGGTTCTATTGTAAATTTTCTTTTGATTAAATTTTTCTATTAAAATTCATTTCGTGTTTTCATGGTCCACATAGAAATGCAGATTTTTTTGTATCTAAAATAAATAAATGAATAAAGTCTTCGAATTCACAACGAACGTCACATCTGAAAACACAACGTGACTTCTTTCCTGTGTCCACACACGTTGATTAAACAGTGCAAAAATTTCTAGTCTGTGGAGCAGATTCAAGCTTTTGCTGCTTTTGGCGTACCATCAGTGCCGCTATTTATTGTCTTGCAAAGAACTTCATTATTTGGTTTAGAATTCTGTGTTATATGTATACTATCCGTCAAAACTGTGCGGATAACATGACTGTCTTCTTGGTTGCTAGTAATGAAGCTGTTGAGAATGTGTACTGTTGTAGGCTGTAGAGCCTCCTTGAATTCACGGAATCCATATACTGGTAAGTCATGGAATCATTACTAACGAGTACATCAAAACTGAGGTGAGGTAAATTACTGTTCCCGGACGCTATAATGCTACTTCAATAGATTTGGATATGTGCTAGTAGGGGTGTTTTTGCTTACACGAGTCATTACAATCGTTCTATCAGAAAACAAAGCTCCGATGTTGTTCTTGTCTTGTATAAGAAACTTGTTTAACAATCTTATTTTTTTTCATAAACTCTGGTAGCACTGCAGAAGTCTGCTTTGCATCGCAGTGCTTTGATAAACTAAATCGTTTGAATATCAGAACATGTTCTACGAGCCGTTAAAAGTTCTGCATGTATGAAGTACTATACATTCATAGCGATTTTAAATGCCAGTTGTGCATAACTGCCAAAAATATATGAGCGATTCCATACCAAATCACCGAAAAAAAAAAAAGTTGGTCGCACGACCGACTCTGATTTTTTTTTAATTTGGTACACAGGTTGATGGTATAGAGGTATGAAAAAGCCCAAAAGGAAAGTTACCTGCTCCACTTATTTTCTGAGATACATGCCCTCAAAGTTTGTCCGCCACGTCAAAATACTAAAAAAGTGATGTTATTTAATCATTTTTTATAAAAAATCGTACTCATGCAAAATAAAAGTGTTAGATATCTATGGAAACTAGTTACTCCAGGCATTCTGAAAAAAAATACTAGAACGTTCATAATGAAAATTGCCAAGGTACAGGGCTCTTTGAAGTTGTCACCACAAAAACTTGATTTTGCAGATTTTGCTAAAATTCAGGCATTTATTACAAAAAAAGGCAAACAAAACCAAAGGTTTTCTCACTTTCTGGTAGTGTACAGGTCCTCCCTGTAAATTGCTACGCAATAAATTTTTTGCGTTTCTCACTCCTTCTTGGAAATATTTTAGCTTAAAAATAAGCCATAAGGCAAAAAATGCGTTTTTGGCCATCTTGGCAGCCATTTTTCTCATAAAGGGGGAGCAGTAGAAACTTTAATTTTTTTTTTAAACAAGCCACTGATATGTTAGCTATTCACAGGAAAAGAGTTTACTTTTGGTTATTTCTCCCATTAAGAGATATCCTGCTGACAGTATATGCATGTTTTCCGCGACGACCATATGCTTTTGTTCCCCCTCTCATGGACTTAAAATTAATTAAACCAAAAAATAATGATATATTTATTATTAGCTGTATTATCTACCCAATATGTCATGAAATTTAATTTATTAAATCATTGAACAATAAATTAGATAATTGATGAAAAAAAGAAAAAGTATTTCTCTGATGCCTGAGCTTTAAGCATTCATAATTATAAAGCACTAAATACTTTCTTGAGAAATTAATTAACATAAATGAGCTCTAAATATTTATATTATAAGCAATACCCAATCTTGTGATTGGGATACTCCTGTTTTTAATTGAAGAATTTCTTGAATATCACATGAATATCAGAAAAATAAATGAGGTCTTTTCGTTTGATGTAGGATATTTTATGACAAATTTCATTTGATGGGCTACTAACTGAGCATGGTGATAAAGAGCTATTAATTTCAGCATCGAATTCCATTTTACCTTATTAACAGTTAAATATTTACAAAATAATTAAATAAATAATTTAATATAAAGCCATGCTTGAAGAATTAAAATTAGTGCAACCCTAATTTATTCCCATACTGATCTTTACAAAATTGACATGCGTTGAGCACTGATAAGAACTGACAAGAAAAAGTTTACTCACTAAAATATTAGTTCACAGATACTATAAAGCATACATTCTATTTTCCACAAAATAATACTGCAACAAAGAACAAGGGTACCCTCCTGTTTATAGCCATCAATCAGGAACATCCAATATCACAAGATTGGGTATTGCCTATGAGATAAATATTCGAAGCTCCTTTATTTTAATTGATTTTTCAAGAAATTCTTTAGTACCTACTCCTTTATACCCTTGTTCTTTGTTGCAGTATTATTTTGTAGAAAATAGAATGTACGCTTTATAGTATCTGTGAACTAGTATTTTAGTGAGTAAACTTATTCTTGTCAGTTCTTATCAGTGCTCAACACATGTCAGTTTTGTAAAGATGAGTATGGGAATATATATTTATGAACTTATTTTAAACAGTCATTAGCATTATTTATATGCTGCGAAACTAGATATATCAAACCTGGGAAGTTATGTTTTCACCCCCAACGAAAATATAAGTTAAAATATTGCCGGGATAAATTTTATTTAACTTATATGAAAAAGTATTTTTATATCTCATGTAGCTCATTTGTAGCTTTAACAACTCATTAGTGTTTTAAGTAAAGTTATTAATACAGAATTTCCATTTCTTTTTGTCAATTGGAAAGAAAGAGAGAGAGAGAGAGGGGGGGGGGGGTTAAGTTTTATTGTACACTTTAGAAGTTAACAGTTTTTTGTGGCTTTAAAAAAAAGAAACTAACGAAGTATAAATCTTACTTGGAAATTTAATTGAATTCTTTGCAACGAATTAGATTTTGAAAAGATTAACTCAGAATGGAGAAAAGTCTAATTAGTTCTTGCTAAAGCAAGTTGTATTTTTTATGTATTTTGGGAAACTTCTCACTCACCATTTTAAGGGATTTTCAATTTATCTTTGCTCTAGCATGAAATTATTCCGCACTTTTTACTAAACAAGGTACTCCACTTCGATTAAGGGCAAAACCAATTATAAGCTGCCAGCTAAAATGTTTTTACTATTTTCTTATAATGTTTTACTGATAAAAAAAGTCTCCAGTAATGCTCAAAGACAGTTTTTAATTTCTTGTCTCATGCCATCCTTTTTTTAAAGACTAGAACAAAATTTTAAGGTTTAAAGTAGGGGAACTAGTTGGTAGAAAATAACTTTCAAGCTTGCGTGAATAAAAGTAAAAATGACTTTCCATTTAAAAAATAAATTTGCTTATTTTTTGAAGATCTCCAACTTAATTTACTAAATAAATTTAGAACCTTCTCCGTAATGAAATACTGACTTCGTCACCAGGCTCTGATTTCCGCAATGGCAAGAGAGACACACCCGTAGAGCTCCCACTGTTTGGAAATCCTCAATAATATGTTATACGAAGTAGTTTTTATTAACTACTCTGCAAATCGAAGTGAAATTTGTTTCTAAATTGAACATATATCGATCATCGCACATTTTATGTTTATGGATGAAGTTTGAACTTTTTTTCCTTTTAATATAAGCACTTATACTCTTAAAGTGTTTAATCGCTGTATATTTCAGAGAATACATTTGTGCAGATTTTTATTAAACTTCACAAAATATCAAGAAAAGCAGCTTTCAGCAAACTTATAGAGGTGTCAATGTCTCATGCAGGATTTATCATCAGGGAACCTCAATGAATAACTTGATTAAAAAAAAAAAAAAAAAAAAAAAAATCAGGGTTCGCCAAAGCGGACCAAGCTCGAAAAAACCCACCCGGTTTTTATCGAAATTACTAATTTTTCAGCCAAGATGTCCCCCTCTGCGTGAGGTGAGACACCTATCTGCAGAGCGTGTGAAAGATGTCTTCCATTACTCGCCAAAATTCGCTAAATTTGGCGACTTCTCTTAACATATCGGCAGACTTTGAGACTTCATATTTCGATAATGGGGACACGAAGGCAAGACATTAATGCGTACAAATCATGTTTAACTATTCTCTATTAATTGTTATTTATTTTGATTTTTTTCATTACCACCCTCTCGTATGCTTTGCTGGCCAATAAACTATACAAAAAAAGGAATACAAAGTATAGTAGTGTTTAATGTTGAAAAAACCTTAAAATATCTATAATTTTCTGTATAATATAACTAAGTTTTAGTTCCGACGTTAAAAAATACCTTTTTTTTTGTTATTGCAACGGGAAATGTCGGGGGGGGGGGGGTATACAGCTCAAAATATCGAGGAGTCTAAATGTTTTTTCTGCCTCCGAAACCAAAATCGGGTTTTGTACGTCAGTGCATGCATACAGAGTACTTAACTCAAAAAAACGTTTCTGTTTACTTGTATTTTTTATTATTCTTAAGAAATAAATAAATTTTTAAGGAATGTATGTATTGTTTTGGCATCCATTTTGCACCGTCAGCTCTAATAAAATTTTGTTTCTGGAAGAAAACTTAAAATAATGATCCCTAGGAAACGTGACAGGAAAGCCAAGTAGGAAGTGCACAATGCAGATGCAAAAAAATCGTTCAATTTGATTGATATTATTTTTTAACGTTAGGCTATAACTTGTTTTCAGAAAAATGAAAAATTGAAAAGTAAATATAGGTTTTCCCTTTTTTTTAAACTTTATATTTGTAACAATGTTACAAAGTGCTTATTGTTTTTTTTCTTTTTGTTGCTTACCCTTTTCTTAAAAAAAAAAAAAAAAAAATCTTATAACTTTCAAAGTGAAACCTAAAAAAATTTGAAAAGGAAAGATAACCAAAATTAAAATGCAAAGAGAATTTTCTTCTGAATGCATAATTTCGGAATAAAATAAGAAAAAAAAGGATAATTCCTTAATTTTTTTGTGAGAACAATAAAAATAAGGTAAATAGATTGATTGATAGTTGTACTTATCTCTACTAATTAAAAAGCTAAAGATGGGTTTATGTTTCTTTCTTTCTTTCTTTGCTTCCTTCTGTCTGTTTGTCTGTGACGCGTAGGGCACAAACCGTTTTGTCAATTTTCACAAAATTTGGCACAAAATTAGTTTGTAGTACGGGTGTGTGCACCTCGAAGCGTTTTTTCGAAAATTCTATTTCGTTCTTTTTCTATTTGAATTCTTAGCTCATTTTGATACAAATTTGATAAAATGGCGAAGAATTATTTAAATTTTTATGTCACTGGAAAGCGTAAAATTTTCTTCTAAAAAGGATATCAGTTCGAAGTCTCTACGAGCATTAGAAGAGCTGTAATAGTTGAATTTAGAATCTCGAAATTCAAGGGTTGCCTTGAGCAAGCCAAACGATGTTAAGGGATTAAGCTCGAGATTAAAATTTGAAAATAAAGATTAAAAGAAATATTTTATCAACGGAAGTTAACTTTTCATGTTGTTTACATATTTACGTTTTTATAGATTATATTTGTTTTGTTCTTTTTCCCTTAATTATTTATTAAATGTGTTAATTTTTGTAGCAATCCAAACTCCAAGCCTTATTAAAATGAGTTAAGTGAAATATTTTAACTGTTGGAAAAAATCGTCTGTTTTTATTTTCTCAGTTTTGAAGGAATTGAAACTCGGTAAATTATAAAAATATCGTATAAAATGCGGTAATGAACTGTACAAACAAGTTTTTATGAAAAATAACAAAAGCTCTTGATGAAACCATTCTCTCTAATTTCACTGTAGATGAGTTTACTGTAAAGAAATAAACATAAATACTTCGTAAAAGACCCCCATCTAATTTGTACTTCATAACGTTCATCTTTTGCCCTTCCTGCCGTCGTATAACACCCAATACACATTCTGTAGAGATTTATTTTAACTCAGTTTAGTGCTGTTATGCAAGTTCTGTTAATAATTGGCTTACCATTTGTGTGTGTATTGTGCATAACTTTTGGCTTTCCCGATGAAAGGATTCTTAACAAACGGATTGTATGGCAATAGGAATGGATGTTAAATTATCAGATACATTTGAACATTTCTATTTATAATTCAAAGCCTTTAAAATATCTATCAGATATTTATGATATTCATTTTATGATGCATTTTTTAGAAACATGTAAAGGCCATAACAATGATGATCCTTGTTTTCTTTCACTATTCTCCTGGTTAAGGCTGCAAAAATTACATCCTATATTACAAAAATTAGTTATTTTTTACATCATGAAGTTTTTTGTTCTTGTGTTGTGGCAATATGCTTCTTGATGAGAGAATAAATGAGGACAAGCATTCACTTGCTATAGTGCATTCAGCGAGAAACTAGTGTACGTAAAAAGCTGGGCGCTACCGTTGTCTACTTGGCACTACGATGTCGAGAATAGCGCCAATCAGATAAGCAAAATGTTTATGAGCAGAATTGTCAATCCAGCTAGTAGTTTATGAAAGTGGCAAATGCGGGCGCCAAACAGTAACCCTGCTAGTTTGTGTTCTTTATTCACTTCTCTCTAAATGAACTATAGGATTTTTAATTAAGTATTTTCCCCAACAAAATATTTATTTCTTCGACATAAAGCAAGTAATAAAAAATTTTTGGTACCTTGAAGTTGATGACCAGTTTCCTCCCAGATGGTATCTACCGTAAAATGGGGTTAATCGGAACACTTTTCAGCTTTGATTGTAAAAAAAGCAGTTAAAAGATTTTTTTTTAATTTGATTTTTTGGGTAAAAACTTCGGTCTTGCTTTACTTTTGATATTCCAAGCAAAGACAAAAGATTTTGAGCAATTATTATTAAAATATATAGCAAATCATGGGTGTTCCGAATCACCCCGCTGATAGGGGTCAATCGAAACACTTGTTAAAATTTTTATTTTTTTCAATTTAATCTGTAATAGGTCTCACAAACATGAGTAATATTGATGGGGGAGAATAAGAACAGATAATTACTGTCAAATAAATGTATAATTTCAGTACCAGTAAACGTTTATAATTTTTGTGAAAATTCAAAATAATTTTGAACTTATGAAAAATGAAAAGTAATTTTAAGAAAAGCTTTTGAATTGAAATGCAAAGATTTAACATGAATGGAAGTCACTCATGTCGTCCACAAATATGTACTTGTCCTTAAAACTAGCAATTGTGACTTGGCTTAAGTTTTTTCATAACATCTCCTGGGATGAACTCTGCCTTTTCTTTAGTTTTTTGAAATTTCTGGGTTTCGGGGATTGTCCTGAAAGATTTTTTCGCTTATTCATCACTGTCTGTGTGCTGGACGTTTACTACATAAAGTCTATGTGACTTTCTCCCTTTTATTTTAAGTAAAAAAAAGTCTCCTGGAGAAAAAATCTTTTGAAATCTGTAACTTTTGTCATTCTAAGATCTAGTTGCTCACGAGAAGGGATAAACAGTAATAAATCCTTGTCCCTGTCTTGATTAGAAGAATTGGGGTTAGAATCTTGATTTTTCAAACAATTTCCTTCAAATAAGTTTGAATTGGAACAACAGAACTAAGTGTTCCGATTCACCCCGCAAATTTTTTTCCCATGGCATTTTTCAGAATTCTTCACTTTTATGACACAATTTATAAAAAATGTAAATTCTAATGTGGTATTCTGTTGTTCAGATACATGTATAATTGAAACATACCACTCATAGTTTTTAAATATAAGAAGGTTTGTTCTTGCATATGAAGTTTTGCAGTCTATGAAAATGTGATGTTTTCTAGCATTCAACGTGCAGCCCTCTTTAGAAGCTAGTAGCGTTGCCAGATTGACAAAAGTATTTTTTTCCTACTTCCTATGATTTTACCTTTCTAAAAAAAAAAATTCATGGCGAAAAATACCCAATAGTATATTTATGAAGAATTTCTTTGTACGGTTGGGAAGTTTTGTTCCGATTGACCCCGCTGTTCCTATACACCCCATTTTACGGTACTTGGTCAAGAGCAATGATAAGAAAATATTACACAGTCTATCTGATAGAGCTATTTGCTAGCCCGCGGTGTTACATCATTTTTGTGGTTAGAGCCGAGATTGAGAGGTGTTATTCATTAACAAATTCCTGCGGGTAATCTTCCATCAGTGATAGATGACACTTATGGGATTGAAACATACATTGAAGGATGACATTTGTTTACTTTTCTGCTGAGTTTTATTTTGTACCGCAAAGCCACACTAGAGTTAGTTCAAAAATAGCGTTTTCACTTTATTTCTGCTTTGTATGCAGAATTTTATATTTCAGGAGAACTTTAGTCAATGAGAGAAATTCCTTCACAATTCTTTAGCAGAGTTAAAAAAGCGTGAGTCTCATCCTTTATATGAATTCGATTAACGTTTTCTAAACGTACCGATGAATTAAGGCCCCGGGTGATGATACTCTTGCTAGCTGCGCCACTGCATAATGTTAGTTCATTATTTGTATTTCCTTGTTGAATATTCTAAATGTTTGACAAAGAATGTATTTAAAATATATATATTTCGAAACACCGCGGAGAAAGGCAGTTTTATGCGAGTCTAATAAAGCCAATCAATAGTAGTGAAATTCAGAAACAACAATAAAAAGTAAATCTAAATACGTCGAACAGTTGCAATGTAAACGATAGCCTCTAAACTATAAACCATAGTTGAACGGAGTTTACAAATACCTTTGTGCTAAAGATGAACAGAAAATAAACAACGTTACAATGCACAAATGAGCAGGGATACTGCAGACACGTGTTTCGGCGTTACAAGGAACGCCTTTATCAATGCAAAAAAGTTGTGAGCTTATGGATGCACAAACATCCGACAAAAGCAACGGAAACAGAAGCGAACAGCTTAAAAAGCAAACATAGCGGATTACATGAACACCAATAAAAAAAATTCGAAGCCAAAAAAGATCCAATGGGAAAATAAAGAATGAACCGAAGCTTTCTACCAGGTACGAAATGGAAAGAAAGAATTCGATAGGCGACACGATAAGCCAAAAGTCTAACATAATAAAAAAACACCAGGTTAAACTGTTAACCGCAAGAACAAAAAAGAGCAGAATGAAAGAAAGCGAATCGCTAAATGAAAAAAACAAAAAGAAAAATAAAGACAAGTAGAAAATGGAAAATGCCAGCAAAATCAGAGGAATAAATTATATTTTTCTGCTGTTTGGCGTCCTTTGGTATAATTTTGCCTTTTCCCTTTCTAATTTATTCCTCTGATTTTGCTGGCATTTTCCATTTTCTACTTGTCTTTATTTTTCTTTTTGTTTTTTTCATTTAGCGATTCGCTTTCTTTCATTCTGCTCTTTTTTGTTCTTGCGGTTAACAGTTTAACCTGGTGTTTTTTATTATGTTAGCCTTTTGGCTTATCGTGTCGCCTATCGAATTCTTTCTTTCCATTTCGTACCTGGTAGAAAGCTTCGGTTCATTCTTTATTTTCCCATTGGATCTTTTTTGGCTTCGAATTTTTTTATTGGTGTTCATGTAATCCGCTATGTTTGCTTTTTAAGCTGTTCGCTTCTGTTTCCGTTGCTTTTGTCGGATGTTTGTGCATCCATAAGCTCACAACTTTTTTGCATTGATAAAGGCGTTCCTTGTAACGCCGAAACACGTGTCTGCAGTATCCCTGCTCATTTGTGCATTGTAACGTTGTTTATTTTCTGTTCATAGTTGAACGTTTGAAAAGTAAAATTTGACTGACAAATTTGAATTCTTATCACTTTACATGGTTTGAATGTGCTAAATTTTAACGAAATACTGGTTAACCATTTATATTTATTTTCTAAATAGTCTAAATATTAGTCAAAGAAAATATTAAAAAAAAAACATATCTCGATCTATCACGGAGAAAGGCAATTTAAAGCGATCATAATAAAGCCAAAAAATGGTTGGTAATGATATTCAGAAAAACATCAATAAACAGTAAAGTTACCTACACATAAAAGCTTTAAGTATTTATTGTGCAGTAAGTTGCCGCATTTTGAGGCACAGATTATCAGTTCCCAGTTTACACTTAAAACATATGCGCATATTCAAGTGAATATTTTATTTATTTCCTTTTTTCACTGCATATAAATTCAGGAACACAAGAAATTTTCCGAATAAATACATGATTTGAAGGGTTGGTCTTTTTTTCTCTGTCATCTACGCTTACATACAAGAACAGATTTTTTCCCTCTCTCGAGCAAAATAAAAGAAAAATCGCGAATTAGACTCATATTTGCATTTTAATTAGCCTTATGGAAGAATATCTTTCTCTTTGTATTTATTGAGACGTAAATTACTAAAACAAGTTCGGTGCAAATACCTTATTTTGTTTTTAAGTTAACGGGGTTAAGTGAAGAGATAGACTTTTTCTGACTTCTATTTCAGATAAAAAGTAATTTTTTATTGTAATGGAACTGAAATAATTCTGTTATATATTGACTCTCGAAAACATGATAAATATGGCTGGAGTTAAACTAAGTTATTGCTGGTTAAAAAAATGACAGAGTAAAAATGAAGTTAATAACCTGTATTAATCTTTTGATTTAAAAAAAGGGATTTTTAACGACCGTAATTATAATCTGACTGTTATAGATTAGAAACTAAACCTCTTAACTTTTTTTTCATTGAACATTTACGCAATTTCATTAATCCACATGGCTGCATATTCGTATTATTTTCTGATTTGTTTTAAAAGTTGAGTGCTTAATTATTTATTTTGAAATCAAAGGAGTATGCCTTTTGATTGCTTTGAGTGTATTTATTTGAGTCGAGCATTCTTTGACGGGGAAAAAAACTTTCAGAGGAAAAATATTGTTTTATTCTTTTTTCAAAGAACTTGTATTTCCACTTTCTTTCCACGATGTAGCTGTCCTTTTTCTCAAGTTTCCCTTCGATTGTTTTTGTATCTTCTGCTATAAATCCTATTTTGTGCTTGTTGTTGTTTATTTTGGTCAACCAACTTTCGATAACTTTGAAAAATGAAATCTTAAAAGAAAGTCAAACAGCTTCAGACATATAATCCAATAAATAAATCGCGTTGACAATTATTTTCAAGGATTTGTTACCAAGCAATTGAAGTTCCAATAGAATTGAGGCTCAACAAATGTGAGAAGCATATTACAATTTCAATCGTTAAAGAAGTTGATAAAATACCTTTGTAGAGATAAAAGTAAAAATGTAAAAAACAACGTTAAAAACCACAAAATTGGAGCCTGTTCTTAATGTAAAAGTAGGTGAATTTATATATAGAAGCTATATCTCTAAAAACATTGAAATTGTTGGAACAAAATTGCAAGCATGTGTACTGATTCTATCTTGGCGGAAATTACTCAAAGAAGAATCGAGCAATTATTTTTTCCTTGTTATTGATTAGGGCTGTATTTTAAGAAGAAATGTGGGGATTTAAGTAAAAATTGATCTAGAAGTGAACTTCAATGAGAACATGTGCATTAACTTTTGGATCCGATCGCTCCTAGGGGGAGGCACAATCGAGCCTCTTGTTATAGCATAACCTCGTTTATTTGGCAATCATTTATCCGGATCTCCGGATTATTAGGACCAAATTTGCAACAATGCTTCTTGCAATGTATTGCAATGTAGTAGGGGAGAGCAGGGAAAAGTTCCGCGGGTAAGTCGTTCTCTTTGAAATAGCTCAGCGAAGAAAAAATATAGGGTGAGTTCTGGTAAGTGCGTACCCTTTTTTTCAAAGTTCTCAAGGATGCTGCTCTGTTGAAAAATCTTGTACACTCAAAATTTTTTTAAAGTTTTCTTTAAAGATCCTTTACTAAGATTTTCAAGCATATAATATGTCAAATAAACCATAAGCATAGGTTTTGTGACCTGGTTTATGACACCTATTCTAAGGTACGCACTTTCCCTACCTAGCGGTGTAAGTGCGTCCACCTTAAATTATGTGAATATGAACAGGAAAAAACTTCTGGCACACATTTGGTAGTTGCCTTGAGGTAATTCCTAATACTAGAGATTAGCACTTGCGTGCATAGATGAAACGCAATCAGTGATATCTCACGTGCCTTGCGAACAACTGTGATTTGAAGATTGAGAGTGTTATGTATGTGATTCTTTCTCTGTCCTTTTAATAAGACAAAGTGAGCAAATGTAAGTTGTTTTTATTTAGTGATAATCACTTATAGTCTACATAGTTTATTTTAGTTTAATACATTAATCAGTCTGTGTTTAAGCCAGGGTTCGCACTTACCCCTTCTTAAATATAAGATGAGACATGTGTGTCTAATAACGTTGTTGTAAGTGCGTACCGCTGTGATTTTCTTTAATTCTATTTATATGGTAGATCGTTAGGTAACATGAGTGAACAATTCGTTTTTTTTCTCGAAAAAATACGGTTTTAAAATATTTTTCTTATTAGAATCAGCAGCAGTAAGAAAAAACACAAAATAAAGAGCAAAAAAAAAAAAAAAAAAAATTGATCATGATGTGATACTTGTACCTTTTTTTTTCTTGTACATTGAAATAGTTTTTCACAAGGTGTTCTTAGTTTTCTTAAATATAATTTATTCATTACTCCACCTTCGCTTTTTGAATCAGTTGGTTCCTTATTTAGTGTTTCACTTAATTTCATTGCATCATTTCTCATTCTGGTTTAAATTAAGTATAGCTTATGATCGCTATTTTCAACAAAAAAATTATTAACTGATATCTAAAAGCCAATATATTTCAGAGTTAATGAATAAAATTTAAATCTTATGCCGCATTCAATGTAAATATAAATACTTGAAGGAAATGACGTCGGATTTATAATCGGCTTATAAAAGAGTTATAAGAAAATTAAAGGTGAATTACGAGAGTCGGATTTTCCACGTAATGGTACACACTTGCCTCATCATAATAGTACGCACTTGCTCCGCATGATAGTACGCATATGCCTTATGATAGTGGTACGCACTTACCCCATCATAATGGTACGCACTTAACCCCACCTTACTTTAAAGAAAGGGAAAGTGCGTACCGTCATATAAACAAATTTTATTTAGAGTATTTGATCAAAATACCCCATGTATGTTATTAGTAGCTATTACTCAAAAGAAACAACTTGCATTTCTTGACTTCAATTGCTTAGTATGACTACAAGAGAAACTGAAACAAAACCTTCTCAATCTTTACTTTAGAGTTTTTTTGAAGACATTTAAGTTGTCTCTGCTTGTGTTTCGTCTATTGAATCCAGGCCTGAATTCTACCTATTGAAATTATCATTAGACAGTTATCTAACATAGTCGATGTGTTGCAGAAGCCATTTCAGGACAGTGTTCATATAATTCCCAGTGGACGCACTTACCCCGTGGACGCACTTACCAGAACTCACCCTAACTGTATTTTGTCAATACTTCGTGAAATAGAATGTTGCAGCTCACAAATAGCAGCCATTTCAGCCATCCCAGTGGCTCACGGTATATCAAAAGCCGAGCACATGCATCACTGAGCTACGAAAGTAAATATTTTTGCTTTTGTTGTTACCGAATTTTTTAAATATTGATACTGCGTTCTGATACTTTGTTACACTATTTTTTTAATCATAAAATAAATATCAAATACCAGATTCATTAAAAACAGCGGGTATACTCAGTTTTCCAGAGCAAAGCGTAAGATATACGCAGTATAGCCTACAATACAGCATTACTGAATGACATCAGGAGTAATATTTGTCCCAAAAAGAAATATTTAAACACTTTAATGACGATACACATAGAATCGTATCACAATAAAGTAAAGTAAAGACTTTCTTTAATGCGTAGAGCAATATGGAAAAACCTTTTATTTTTATTAACGATCTTTTGTATTTATTCCCGATGCCACGCAAAATCGCATCAATCATTATCATAATTACGTTTTAGAGCCAATTAGAGATTAAGCTTGTTGCGTCACAAGGCAAAGATCATTAGGAAAAGTTACTTGCATTTTTAGTCTCAATAATTGATGATGATGACCTCTATTCGAACGTGAAGTTCATTTTTCTCTCCTTTAAATCTCATGAATACCATTCGGAATGAATGTCATAATTAACAGCTAATTATGAAATTCGTCAAGTTAACAAAATGGATGAGAAGATAGCTTTTATAATAGTTTTTAACTATTTGAAATATTTTTTAACATTTATAATGCTATCGTATTATATTAATAAAAGTATCAAGTAAATACAAATTTGAAATGCTGTGATCATAATATAGGGAATAAGACGGCTACCATCATGCAGAAAAAATAATGGCGTGGCCAGCGCTGTTGTGACGAAAATTTCACAAAAGAGCACACATATAATTGAATAAATATACTATTCGCAATTTGTGACAGAACAACATTGGTTTGTTCGGTAGTTGCGCATAATGTATAAGAGGAAAACTTAAAAAATAGTTTTGAAGATAATACCCTAAAATAGGTTTAATTTAGTTTATTTCTACAACTTTTATAAAGTTCTCTTTTAGATTTGCTTCATCTCAATGTCTAATTTAAAGAAGTGTCTTCGGTTTGAAAGAGTCAAAAGAACACCACCACTCTGCTTAAAAAAGTTGAGAATGGTTTTCTAGACAAGTAACTTATTAGTAAAAATTTAGTGATTTTGTTATCCTCAAATTGCTGGTATGTTACTTTATAAAATTTGGCCAAAATCATCCTTTTTTCCATATAGTTTCCGCTTACCATTAATCTGTTCATTCTCCCTAGAAACCGTTGTTGCGTAAAAAACATCGATGTGCATCAACTAAGCCAATACGAGTAGGATATTGAAATTGCATGTTAAAATACTTTAAGAAAAATAAATATTTTTGAGACCGCGTTATAATGAGTTTTATAATGTATGAATGTACACTACCCTTTTTTAAAAACTTTTAAGAAGTTATATTTCATAGCATTAAAAAAAAGAAAAGGAAAAAGAATATGAATGAGGTATTGTTTACTTCATACAATTTGCTTAGATACTGAAGTCTGTATTTATATTATTCATACTTCAACCTCAAGGATATATTTCTTTCCTGGGTAATATTGAAATTTCATTCAAGTTGAAAGCCATATAAAGTTATGACAAACGTTCTTTCCGCTTAACATTTTCGCAGAGTAAAAATTTATCTTTTCTTCTTCCAGATAGAATAAAGCATTTCTTGGGGAAAAAGACATTGTCTTTCCATTTACCGCAAAACGCCTGTCACTGCGAAAGCAATAAAAGAAACCCTCGAACAAAATTTTTAGTGATATAAATACAATTCACAATACAGTGACTTGGCTCTAAAAACAAAAGCTACTTTTCGCAGTAAAGTTATTGCTTTGTCAACTAGAAAATGGCGATCGATGCGATACCGTCATGTTCTTCTCCGTTTTCGACATCGATCAGTAATAACCTCAAAACTTTCAGGTACCTAATGCAATTTTCCTGGCAGTGAACTGAAGTGAAGTGAACATATAAAAACGACGGAATTTCGATGAAGTTGGGGGTAGGGTTCATGCAATTAAAAGATATTGCTACTTTTACGCCGATTATGCGTTATTGCTTTCCCTAACCTGAAATTAATGTGCATATGTTTGCATTTTTTCTAGCAATACAGCTGTTTCTAAAATGAGAGAGACTTTTGGAAATTTTAAAATTTTGTATGCGTGTAGAAAATCTTACCTTCTGCAAAATGCAAGCTCTTACTTATTATTTAAAAAATTTAGTTCTGAATTCAATACAAAAAACAATATTAAAATGCTTGTAATACAAAACAGTTTAGGGGCGATAACTGTAATTTGATTAAAAAAAAATCTGCCTTCAAAAGAACAAATAGCAACAATGACTTTTCCAACTGTAACATGAACAATGATTGACTAGGAAATTGAGTCATTACAAATCATTCAATAACTCGTCGCTTTAACGACGAATTATTAACTCGTCGCTTTGGAAGAATAACGCTGCAACTCAAAAAAAGGCCATTTTTCAGGAGAGCACTTTTAACTTTTCAGAAACTTCTATCGCGCTTGTGTTCAAAACTATTGCGACTATTTTAATGAAACTAGCATTAAAAAAACCGCATTTTAATCTCTTTTCTAATGTAGCATGATTGACTTCAATGGCATTTTAAATAATGACGTAATTTTAAAAAGAGTGAAGGTAGTTTGAGTTACATCAATGTTCTCCAAAAAATGCTCCCTAGCGGACATTTTTGACTCTTGAGTTGTAACCTTATTCATCATAAAGAGCGATTTTTTCTGAACAAAATGATATAAAAATGTCATTTTTCGATTTTTTTGAGTTGCAGCGTTATTCTTCCAAAGCGGCGAACTGTGTTCATTACAATACACAATATTTTTTTTTGCATTGTAACTAATTGATTTTTTTGTATTGAGTTGAGTATAAAATTCTCTAAAAATGATGTACATTTATGTGTATTTTGTGGTGCAATATTTTACAAAAGTATATGAAATTAAAAAGAAAAAACCCCAAAAGTTATCTTTTAATGAGCATTTGCACTGTGCTTTGACAGTATTTTTTCTGTTATTTCAGGCTGCATTCAATATTTAATTACGGGTTCTGTTAGCTCTTTATATTTCTACACGTGCACACTTGTAGTTTTCGCACTGCAAAAAGTGTAAAACACAAATTGCAGTTAAAAATTCGTCTTTAACCTTCAAATGAGAAGAATTGTATGTTCCAGTCTCATGATTCTAGTATGTAGCCATATAAGAAGCAAATATCATCACATCCTGTTTCAGATAGTACTGCAGATTTTTCCTGTTTTGGTCAGTAATTAACATCGTACTGTCTTTCTGCATTCTCCCAGTAGACAGCAGTAAAAGTTGGACGTTGCAATACTGAGCGAAATAAATAAAGGTGCGAGTTGTGGAGAAAAACAACATTAAGATTGTAAAGCACAGACAAAAACGTCCAAACCTGACACAATTCAGCAGGACACAAACAAAATATACTGACTGACTCATTATGTTAAACAACTTATTAAACCAATACGACTTAGGTGGGGGAAAAACTAATAAAACAATACTGTGTAACATTAAATTACGTCTAAATTACTAGAAACTACTTTGTTTTAATGTCGAAATACTCTAGTTTTTACTCTATCAAACTAATTATGTGCTTTAAGAAATTTCAAGAAATTAAAATTATTTTACTGAAAAATATTTTTTTGTTCTAAATTAGAATCCCATTTTCTCCTAAAACACTACTATACTTTTCTAACGCATGTCAGTGTGCAAGAAATCATGGCCCAATCATCATTTTGTGCCGTTAGTGAAAGAATGTATTTAATATTTATTTTTATTAATTTTCAATTATATGAATAACAGAAATAAATTCCCACCCTCTGAGTTATGTGTTGATATCTGATCTATTTTTCCTTCCAAAAAATCATTTTTACTCACCTTTCCCCAAAGAGCTTTAGTTTGTACTTGTTGAAGTGAGTGATCCATTGATCGTTCGATAAAGATAATTTTACTCCTTCCTTTAGTACATTTAACGATATTTTCCGAACGAAAACAATATTCTAAAATTAGAAACATCGTTCACCATCGTATGTACTGGTAATTAATGAGCTTAATTCTTATTAAGTAAAAGCACTCAGTAATCCTCGCTCAAATGTTATTTCAAATAGTTCTGATGAATAGCTTGTGATCTACTGACTATGAAATAGCGGCTTATTAATTTATGACTTTGCAACAACTACCACTCTTACTTCAAACGGAAGTTGGTTCTTGACAGGCAAGCATTAATCCTCGTCTGCTCCAAATAGATAATAAATGGACTGTTCAACGACAAAATATCGGGAGTTCTATAACGCAGTTGCAGTTGATTGCCGAGATAAAAAGATTAACTGGCACGTTAACTTGAATGTGGGTTTATTTATTACAGATTTTTAACAAATACAAAATATGAACATAAAGAGCATATTAATGGTACGTATAAATTTCATCAATTTATGTGACATTTTAATGGAGTTCATGAAATGATTTGGAATGTATATTGTGAAAGAAAAATGCTTTTAAGAGGGACTAGTGCAAAGGATACCGATTTGCTGTAAATGATCAGATTAAAGATATATTTTGCGAATGGACTTTTTTTAAAATTGAAATATTTCATAACAGGAGCCGAATGTAAGCACAGGCGAATTAAACAAGTTGTGGTGATCCTTTCAGGAATAATTTTATGGATTCACTAAATATGCCATGAAATCTTTGATTTAAAATTATTGTTTTATTTATAGGTTTGAAATGTTTTATTTAAGTTATTGTTGTCCATTTTCTACATTATGATTGGCATAGTCCAACGATTGCGAATTGGCTTGGAACCAAGAGATCCCGTTTCAAGTAGCAATAGTTGCTTTGAAAAACAAAGATCTGAAGCAATAGTTGTGACAATGCCTAATTCTTACCAAGTTGAGCTATCACAGATCCAAAACTATTACTATAGGTCCTTCAGTTATCTCGATAGATATCCAAAACGATCTGCACCGAAAGTTAACACATGAAATAAACTTATTTTCTTAAGTATAGAATACTTTCTCAGGAGAGGCATTAGAAATATCAACTAAAATTTTGAAATGTAGTTTTCGTTTAAGTTTACATTTGTCTTTTAAACCATATTTTGAGGTGTTATAATTAATTGTGAGTAGTATTACTTTTAAATACATGTACAGTTTTGTGCGATAATTGTGGAGTTATCTTTATGATTCAGTTTCGTCTTTAACCCATTTAGGCTCAAGTTTTTTTTAACAATTTTTTTAAATTTTTATCTGCTTATAACTCTTACTTTGAATGGTTTACATACATTTTAAGCTTAAAATAGTTCCCCGTTGCCATATTTAGTAAGTTATTTAATGTCCTGTTTATGAGATATTTTGCAGATATGTGAGAAAAATACGACCATACTTGGCTTTACTTTTGAAAAATAACATTGCAGAAGGCATCTGTGATCAATTTTAAGCAAATCATTTAAAAATAGTTTCATTTTATGAAAAATAAGTTCGCAAAAAAAAAAAAAAAACTTACTTTCTGTGGCTACCCATGCTGGATCGTTGCTTGACTGATTTGTCTGAAAATAGGTGTCAATAAATAAACTTTGATGTCCAAATAGTGGCTCCAACTTGTTTTCTCAAGAAGGACTATTTAACTTGTGAAAAACAGCTTTAGTAAAATGATATACCCATTGCAGGTCTTTGTATGCAGTAGCTAACAAGCGTCCAGTTTTTAGGCTACTGGGCATAAATGGGTTAATTGAAGGGATAGTGGATAAAGGTGATATGTGAGATTTTTTAAATTTTATAGAAAAAGCTTCAAAAAAAAAGTTGTGTTATTTTTTTAAAATGGATTTTTGTCAGCGTTTAAAACGGGGTCATAGTCTTAGTTACCAACCCTTTCTGTGACTAAGGGGACATACTAAAGAAAGTTTATGCTTTAAATAGACTCTTTAAAAACATCGAATTTATATAAATTTTAAAAACAGGTTCTACATTTGTATATTTGTTTCTAAGTCTGAAAACATAGAATTGATTTTAAATATAAGTACTATTGAGTTCTATTCTTCTTTATTTAGTTCAATATTTATTTTACCGCTCATGTGCTTTGTATTTTTCAAAACACTTTCACTCTAAAAGCTTGGAGCTGCTGAATTATTTTTTAAAGATAATTGTTGTTTGCGTTTGTATTTGAGTTCAGCTGTTTTGCTTTATTACACTCTCTTTTGTTTTTCATACCTTACCAAGGATCAAAAGTAATTACAAAAGAGGACCGAATGTCATTTCAGGAATACGAAAAATCTTCAGAGTAGTTTTAATTCTTTTCTTCCTTTAGTTTTACGCTCTTTTCTTTTTAAAAGATACTCTTATCAAGTTTCATTAAAAATTTGCTCATTTCTTCGTAAGATAAAGCTAATGACGTGTTTCTTCCCCTCTTCTGCTTAGATTTACGTAATCTAGTTGCATATAAAGTTTTGCTTAAGCATTGTGAGTAACATTGTGAGTTTGTGTATGAAGCATAGTGATTTAAGTTTGGGGAACAAACATGTTGATGCTATTCAAATAAAGTGACAGGTTTAGAGCACATTTTATTGAGTTCAAATTCCAAAATTAGAGTTAATTAAATTTATCAAATAAACATTTTTTCTGATAAAGCGATTCGAGTCGGAAAACAGTCATTCGAGGTATTCTTGAGCCAGTGCGGATAACTTTGCACTTCTACATATTTTTTGCAGTTTAGTATATTTTAAAATATTAAAAAGCAGAAATTTTACTTTACAGTGGCGAATATAGGTTTTTATTTGGGAGGGGCCCCATATAATCAATAAAATATTGTATTTTTTTTGGAAAAGATAGAAAATTACGGACTTTTAGATTCCCTCCAAAACTTTTTTCAAAATTGAAATTATTTTAGGCTACCTTTGATGACGTTGGCGGATCAAGACTCCTCTGGCAAACTTACTGAAACTTAAATTCAAAACACGCAATTTCAGGATATCTTTAGTAACGTTAAAGGAATTGAGAAGATTCGGGGAATCTCTCCTGAAATATTTCGACACTGAAGCACAACTCAGGATATATTTTGTCATGATAGAGTAAAAGCAAAGGAGATGAATTTTTTTTTTTTTTGAACTGAAATCTCATTCAAGTTATCTTTTGGGAGAAAAAATTCAAAGACCCTCCCCTGAAAGATTTTCGCAATATAGCTGCGCAATTTCGCGTTATCTTTGGAGACGTTAAGAGGTAAAAAGTGGTTAGGGAACTCCCTCTGAGAATTTTCAAAATTGGTACCTTAAACCATCTTTAGACTATCTTTGGTAGTAACGTGAGCAAGGACTCTCTCCCGAAATGTTTCGAAATTAAATGTTTTAAAATCATTTTTATTTAGGTTATCTTTAATACCGCCAAGAGAAAAAGCAGGATTCTGGCGCTGTGCCCCGAAATTTTGCGTCATTGAAGAATGCAAGTTTAAGTTCTATTTTTTAAAACTGAAGGTTCAAAAATTTACTTTTAGCAGAGGTGCCCATTACCAAGAGCAAAAACTAATCATCCTAGAATTTCAAGAAGATCCCTCTAAAAACGAGAGGCACATGAAAGGAAAAAAAAAAAACTTTGAAAACCGCCCCTTAAAAATAATTCAGTAGTGCCGCTTGAGTCATGATTCGTGATAGGAACATCCGCTTTTAAGCTTTGTCTGACAACATTTAGGATAATAAAAGGATTTATGGACTCTCCGGGAAATTTTTGAGCGTAGAGACTGAAATTCGGGAGCTCTCTTTTCTAAAAACACTTTTCAGAGCTAAAGACTAGAAAAGTAAGGGATATATCAACTACCGTTAGTTGTTTTAATTTTAAATCTCTAAAATACCATTTGAGGCAATGTTTGACCAACCTATTGATGAAGAAGAAGTGGAAAAGGAACTCTCTTCCAAAAGTTTTTGGGCATTGAAGTCTTGAAACTGCAATTAAATTACACGTTTTAAAAGCGAAATTTTGAGATCTCTTTGGACTCTTCAAGGGGGGTCATGAGCCTTCTTTGAATTTATGCTTGGCCGATACATGCGCCTCGACTTCCTATCCTAAATGCGGCATTGAAAGGCACTCTATTCTTTAATTTCACCACTGGTAAAGAGATTTAAATGTACGTGCCCCTTCTAGCTCGGCCGGATCCGGCTTGAACTTCCACCTCTTTTCGATTTTTTTTGGTTAAAAAAAAAAAAAAAAAAAAAAAAAAAAAAAAAAAAAAAAAAAAAAAAACTAAATCAAATTATTTGTGAAAAAACTAAAACCGAAAATGATTGCTCAATATTTTAAACTTCTTGCTGGGAGGAATGATTACACTTTAAGTTTATAGTGTGTAGCATTATTTTAAAGACTCTTATTTCCTGACTGAATAGAAAAAAGGGGGAATGAGAAGAAAGAGAGAAACGTTATTTGCTGACTAATAATCTACATGTGTTGAATATTAAAAATGATAAGGATTTTTTCTCAAAATGATACGCTTTTTCTGATTGAAATATTTTTATTTTCCAAAGACACGTTCTTTTTTCTCTTGAGTAAACCACAGGGGCTCTCTAACTCTCTTGGGTTGCACCAACGAATCAAACAAATTATTATTATTAGCAATAATTATTTATTCATTTATGTATTTCAAGCTAAAAGTATGTAAACATTTGTGAACAAACTTAAATCGAATAATAACTACCCTTATTAAAAAAAATAAAAAAATAAAATAAAGTAAAAAAAAAATTAATAAAATTATTTGGGGGGTGGGATGGGAGGGAAAGACCCTCCGGGACCCTCCCTACACGTTTGAAAGCAATGTTAATAGTACGGTTTTTTAAGGTTTTTTTTTTTGAGCGAACCAAACCGATTACCTACTTTTGAAAAAAAATCTCTCTTGATTTGGGGGTGGGGGCTTCTCCCCCCTTATATACGCCCTTGTTACTTTATGAACTTATTAAAAACATGTATCCTTAGGCAGGGACTAATTACAGGTCAAAATAGGCCGTATAATAGGGCCTAAAGTGGCTAAAATTGTTTGAGTCAATGACTAAAATTCCAAGGTTTTGACTGCAGAGGCCCCCCCAAACTGTGTTTTGCCTAGGGCCACCTGATAGTTTAATCGGGTCTTGTCCCTAGTACTTCATATTTTTTAGTTAATTTGAGCTAGAAATTAATGATGTAGTCTTCAAGTTATGCGGACTGGACTTAACCCCCTACGACCCCCCCCCCTAAATGACCCCCTAAATGACTACTATAACATTTTTATGGTTTTCTTTCTGTCTTTTCCTTTTGTGCTATACAAATTATGCCTAGAAATTCCTATGTACACAAACCAGAACTGTTGAAAAGCAAAGTATGGAAATAGTCTAACTGAGTGGATTTTGTTTCATTAGTTTCGTGAACAGTGACCGAAACATTAATACCATATTTTAATGTAGATGCTTTTTTTTTTTGTTTGTTACGATCAGAGATATTTTACGAAACGTCTCTGGCTAAGCACAATTATTAGAAATCTTCGTTACTGTTGATTTTTGTGCGGTATCCAATTTTGCATAGACAAAGAAGTTCTTATTACACCGAAACAGGTGCAGTCAATCAGGATAACTTGTGTCCACAGTTCTATTTTGAACAGTCCCATTCATAGTTTAATTGCTTAAATGTATTTTTTAGTATAAATCTGAAGAAATATTTCTAAAGTATTGCATAGTGATTAAAAATTAAGAAGTAATATAAATACTAAATCTGTTCGAACTTGATTATGAACCTGGTTCTAAGTCATTGTATCGTGTAGGGTAGCATTGATGCGCGTCGAAAGTGGGATGCATTTTTTTCTTTTTTTTTTTTTTTTGTAGAGGTAATGCATTTTTAAAAAATCTGGTATGGGCCCCACACTACTTCCTTTTACGTGTAAATTTCTTAGTAGTTGCCTTAAGTGTTAAAAAAAGTGCTTGGAGTGAGCAAGGTAACAAAATATTTACTCAAATATATATTTACTCAAATATCAATTCAAATATTTACTCCCCTAATCTGCCACGAAACAATGGAAAAAATATTTTACAATGGTTAATTTTCTAAATATTGCTGATTTTAATATAATTCAGTGATTTTTTCGCAAAATATCGCCAATAGCGCCAAGTTGAACCCAAATTCAAAAAATAATTTTTTTTTGCCCAATTTGTCGCCAACGTGGCGATATGTCGCCAAGTTGGCGCCAAACACTTGGCGACCAAAGGCTTGGCGACATATCGCCAAGTGGTCGCGCCAATTCATATCACTTGAGTCTGCATTGAAATTAACACTGATTTACCTCAAAAAAAGGGGTAAAATACCCCCTTGGAAACATTCAAATGCAACCACAAGGGGAGGTGCACAACTAGACCATCCTCAGAGCCTACATACCAAGCTAGAAGCTTCTACGGCATATAGTTTTTGAGTTATGCGAGCCACATACGCACATACGTACATACAGACGTCACTAGAAAACTCGTCGTAATTAACTTGGGGGTGGTTGAAAAGAATTTTTCGGCTGCTTATATGTTGGTAGGTACATATGCACGTGTTGACAGGTCAAAAAAACGACTGAACACTCATTCAAGGGTGAGCAAAATCAAAATTTAGACTCAAACTTGAGTGATTTTTTTTTTCGCGATCATAATACTTCCTTTACTACGTAAAAGGAAGTAAAAAGAAAAGAAAATTTCTAAATATTTAAAAATATTTAAAAGCATATTTATGCTTTATAGAGCCACAAGATTTCTATTAATTATAATACTGTCGGCCCCGCTTAATCGGGTTACGGATAAACTAATACCCCGCTTATACGAATAAAATATCTCGGAACCGAATGTTTCCTACGCAATAGACGCAATGTTAAAGATCCCCGCTTAATCGAATACTCCGCTTATTTGAATAATATTTCTTGGAAGCGACATTATTCGTGAAAGCGGGGCCGACAGTATTGCATGGAATATTGCAATGCAGAAAGAGCAATTTCAGCGACTTTAAAAGATTACTTTTAACTTTATTTTACTGTTGCAAAATTAGAAATAAAAATGTAAAATTAATTTAATAGCCCTCACAGAAGATCAGCACTGGACCTTCTAGTTTTTATAAAAACTATACTTTACTTCTAAAAGTCACTACTATACTAAAAAATTTAAGTTAGCACAAAATTAACCGACATGACTTAAAGCTACTCTAAATGACTGTATATGAAATAATTTTTAAAGTTTTTTCTTTAAAAACGTTAATTTTAATCAATGATTAATACTAAACAAAGGTAAAAAATTCCATTTTTATCCATTATCTCCTTAAAAATATGTTCATGAATTATGCGAAAGCGCGTATTAACTTTTTATCTTATTGTAGGAAAAAATAGCCTTGTTTTGGAACTATTAATTGCAACCGCCAGAATTGCCATTTATTTACTTAGTAACGGAAGAGATAACTTTCTAAGCTATATTTCATCTGACATTTCAACAGAACACAATTGTGGATATGGCAATTTTCACGCCTATTCACTCAGATTTATTCTTTAATTCCCAGAAGTGTTCAATTGTCTCACTGAGAGCTTCCAGGATGTGAAGCATATTATTTTTCATTTTTATAGCTTGTGCACATTTATTGCTAATTTGTTTTCTGTTAACTTTTTTTTAATGATGTTAATTCGCGAAGTGGGAAAACTTCTGGCTAATTATTTTTCGTTTTTTGAACTAAATTTTAAACTTTTATCACATAAAAGTCCTAAGATAGTCGTAGAAAAATCATAGAGTAGTAGTCCTGTTCTAGAATTATCGGCAAAAGGTTCTAATTATGTGACACTATTTTTCGCTAGTATTTTCTTCCAGTCTAACAAAATCAACGATGTTTAAACCGCCTTACTTAAAATTTCACATTTAAAAGATAAAATAGTAGAAAAATTTAGAAATACCCTTTGGATTCTATTTAGTTAAATAAGCTGCAAAGATAAATTGAAAGGGAGACGTTAAAATTTTGTTTATAATAATGCTCCAAAAAATATCTCTTTCAAGTCCTTTTGAATAAATATTGTAACTTTGTGTTAAAAGGAAATGTCAGAAGGGATAATACAGAGTATTTATTATCGGTTACTGCTTTGTGTTTTGACTGAGCTAATTATACATTTTTATTTAGTTAAAATGAAAATAAATTACAGTATGGAATTTCAACTGAACATCGAATGAATACACGGAAGTACTAAAATCGGCTTCCTTATCCTTCGATTATTTGTGGTCTCTTAACCTATATACAGGGTGTCCACTCCAATCGTGGACCAATAGCTAATTTCTAAACCGTTAGAGATAAGCATATAGTTTATTTAGGAAAAAATCTCCAAACTACGAAAGGAATTTTGGGTCTATTCAATGTTTTTCAAAAAATAAAAATTTTGAAAGAGTTACGAAATTTAAATTTTTATACAGCCCCCCAGTCCTATCAATCATATTTAGTAAAGCATTATTGACACTGTAACGTTTAAAACTAAAAAAAAATCACTCTTCTACCACAAAAATTGACCGAGTTATGACGTTTTGAAAAATCAAGATTTTGAAGGATTTCGCATGCGGTCCCTTAAGCGATCGCTCGATGACGTCATGAAATAATGCAAAATCTTGATTTTTCAAAACGTCATAAATCTGTCAATTTTTGTGGTAGAAGAGTGATTTTTTTTTAGTTTTAAACGTTACAGTGTCAAGAATGTTTTACTAAATATGATTGATAGGACTGGGGGGCTGTATAAAAATTTAAATTTCGTAACTCTTTCAAAATTTGATTTTTTGAAAAACATTGAATAGACCCAAAATTCCTTTCGTAATTTGGAGATTTTTTCCTAAATAAACTATATGCTTATCTCTAACGGTTTAGAAATTAGCTATTGGTCCACGATTGGAGTGGACACCCTGTATTCCCTATGCTAAAAATCATTAAAAAATATCATTTGTCAATATAATGTTTTTAGCTCAGCATTTTTTCTCGATGACTCATTTTCATTTTTGATGAAATTTGATTATAATCTCTTTCAATGACAATTATAAAAGCACAGTTGAAAAAGTCGAACCTTGTAATGCATTTTTCTGAACCAAAATTTCCATATACGTTTCTCAATTTCAAGAACATTTTTGTAACCGTGAAATGAAATACTTTTGCTGTATTCATTATTCATTGCATATTTTAAAATGTGTGGAAACTCTAACTGGTAGCGAACGTCCCCTACAGCTCCAGCGAGATCACCGACTGCTTAATGAGAATCATCGAAAAGATTCTAACAGTGACGGTTTCCAAGATTTAACAAAAAATACAATGATAGGCAGAAATAAATTTGCTGTTGATAATAATTCCGACTTCAATAAAAAAGCCAAAACGAACAGTAGTCTTACGTTTTCCAACGGATACTTGAAATATTCGGCTTCCACTCCGTTTGGTTTCATTATTGTTTGTCTGCATAAAAATGGCTTAATACATTCTAAATCTGCTCAACGCTGTAAAAACAAAATTATGTATAATTTTTCAAAAATATTTGGCATTTAATGAGCTATATGCATAAAATTATTAATTTATTTGAAATATTGTGCACATTTAAAATTTATAGTATAGTGCAATTAAAAAAACATTGCTGGAGAATCGAAATTAGTGTTTCAACAAAAATGTTGCCTAATTTCTTTTAGTAAAAGGAATAATGTATTATTTTTCTTGTCATACATTGCAAAAAATAAGCTGTTGTTTTTATAGTATAACACTGCCAGCAGAGGTTCCAGTTTAAAACTGTAAAAGCACCAGTAATAAAAAAACAAAACTATCTATTTTACAGTTTATTTCTCTAAAATTAGCAATATTACTATAAAATTAGCAATATTACTATTAAATTAGCAATATTACTATTAAATTAGCAATATTACTATAAACTTAGCAATACTACTATTAAATTAGCAATGTTATTATTAAATTAGCTGTATTATACTGTAAAAACAACAGTACAGTACTGGCAGCGTTTGAACTGATATTAAACGCCGTAACATCAGGCATGAAGTCTGTCTCGTTAAAAAGATGTGAACAACTAGGCGACATGAAAAATCCTCTGGAAAGTATGCATTTTAATTGCATTTGAGTTTCATTTTCTTTCTTGTCCTAAATTCCTCAACTAAATATTTTGCAAAGTCAGAATTTCGCAAAGTCCCTACTTTTTATTTTCTTCTACATTCCAAAATTCCTAGAAAAAAGAAAGAATATTAATTAAACGAAAATATTTAAGTCAAAAGTTATGCATTCTAAGTTTTCCGCCATGTTTCACGATTTCTTCACGTTAAAACTTCCAGATAAATTAACTTTTCCTGACAAATTCAATTTGATACAATGAGTGCGTAACCATTAAATTAAGATCTTTACACCATTAAAATTCCAAACTAAATTTGTCTTTTCTTACGCATCGATCCTCTTATTAGAGTCCAGTTTCTCTATTCTCCCTTAAATATCTTTTTCTCCCAAGAAACAAGTTTCATTGTTCTTTGCGGCGATGCTCCTACAAGGAGTAATTATTGTTTCCACGAAGAGGTTGTAACAAGTCGTCAAGTGTAATGATTATTTTCATTATTTGGGAGACGGAAACTTTGTTTAAGTAGTTACAAGTGGCTTATTATACGCTTTGATTCATTTTTCGATGTTTTAGCATGATAAGTTGATTCTGAGATGTTTGTTAAGTATTTGAATGGCGCTTGAAGCGTTTTCAGGATTTAAAGAGTTAATTTAAAGTTTTAATTAATGGAAGTAGCACCTCTGTAAGTTTATGAATAAAGATATAGTTTTAGGCTTCATTTATGCATCTGAACTAAGAAACGAAAACAACTAAGTTACTTTCTCTGCATAAAAATTAAAATCAAAACGAATTCGTTTTATTTGATTGCTAGAGAGACATTTTTCTTAGTGTTTCTGGGAAACTTCAATTCTAGAAACAGCATTAAAATTAAACTAAAAGCAGTAAGAATTGTAGACATGCGTTTCGGTGTGTGAAAGAGCTCATTTTCTCAGTGAAAAAAAATGGTAAATGAAGATCAGTCTGGGGAAATTAGAAAATGTTACTTTTTCATAAGAATGATCATCAAATAAATTAAATGTTAATGATAACTTTCCCAGTAACTTTTGAACTTCTGATGTTAATAAAGCAACTGATTTTTTTTCACAGTACGCGTTGTATTGCTCGATAAATGATTAAAGGCAAGGACAAGATGGCATGATGTAGAGGGCAGAACGGCCAATACACTCTGATATCTTCAGTTCTCCTTTGCGTTTTGCCTACTTTCATTTGTTTCATTATATGTTTTCTGCAGGCTGCAACTACTGAATTTGATTGTTTTGACTTGCTTTTGTTTTTAAGAAGTAATAAGGGAGACTGTTTTATAATATATTTTTTTTAATCTTTATTTTGGGGGATTTTTTCATTTACTCCGCTTTAGTTCAACGAACAGTTTTGGCTGAAAACCCCAATTTGCTTATACAGGGGCTTTTAAAACAACAATCACAGATAAACTGCGAAAAATGATGCTCCAGAGCAATAATCCGTAACAAAAAAATATTTTAAGAGCTTGAAAATGTTATTTTTAACAGTACTATACTCGGTTACTTTAAAATAGTAGCATCGAGTTTAAAAATTTTGCGTCGTCTCCTTGGAAACCGTACGAAAGAAAACAGCTCCTCCCTTTTTTTTAATGCACTGCTGTTGATGGGTTTTTATTTATTTTATGTTTATAGAATTAGGCTTACGCTTTTATTTATATCTTCATGACTCAGTTATTTTTCAACGTTTTCTAACAAAACCAGTCATGTATTCATACAGCAAGAATTTCTTCGGAAAACTTGTTCTTAACGTTGATTTTTCAGTAGAGTAATAGTTTACACACACATCAATTTTAACCGTTTGCATTTAGCCATTGTTGCAAAAGCTAAGTGGGGAAAAAGGCCATAGCGCCGTAGCTATGACAACCATCAGGGGAAAAGTGCGGAGAGTGGGAAAATAATTTTACTTCGAGCCGCGAGACATCGTTACACAATGTATAAGTAACGGTAATTTTGAGAAGCAGGTCTAGTGTAAATATAACTGCCGACTTAATTAAAGCAAGAAAAATAAATTATCAGACTATCGAGATGTCCTTCTAAAAGGCAAAAAATATTTTTTATGCGTCATACTATTCGCGCTTAATAAAACTTTCCCAGCTGTCCCCGTGTTTCAAATAAGTAAATAAATAAATAGAGAGAAAGAAATTATTGAAAATTACCTTATAAATTGAATTTATTGCTTATGTAAATCAAAATGCCTTAGGTGGTCAAGCGCAGCGGAAATTTCCAATATTCTATTTCTATTGATACTATACGCGTGTAAGGAGCGAAAAAATGCAACAATGTTCAGGCTATCTTATCTATTTTCCGTTTATAGATAATAATCCATATTCGTTTCTATGGGAACAAGCTTTAAGCGAAGTCAATGTCCAGCAGATATTTAGAGTTCCGTATTCCTTGTTGTGTGCTTTATTGGATGAATAATGTAGTCGCTTTATTCTATTTGGATTAGTATTTATTGATAACAGACAATGCAATCTGTTTGTAACACGTTTGGTCTACAGTTTTTCCCCTTTTCTTGCCAATGCTTCTTAAATTCTTCTTCATATATGTGCATAATACTGGGAAAAAAACGAAGTGTTTAAGATAGCTTCTACTTACTTATAACACTATTTTTGAACATTTTCTGTATTCATTGAACCACAATGCAGAAGCATGTATTATATTAAAACTTTTTTTGTGTTGAGATACAAAGAATTTTTCTTGTATAGTTTAATTAATGTTTCCAAAGTTCATGAGTTATTTGACAGTTTTATTCGCTGATTGCCTGTTGAATTCAAGAGGGAAAAGATCTGTTAGATTCTTAATAATAATTATTCTTGGTCCTAAAACTTAGGCAAAAGTTGTTCATTTATACTGTGGTGAAGATGTAAAAGGTAGCAGCCCGCAAATTTATCATTATATATATATATATATATATATATATATATATATATATATATATATATATATATATATATATATATATATATATATATATATATATATATGAATTGCATCGTATCTTCTCTTGTACTTAAGCTTTATTTTACAAGTTTGATAATTTTGTTTCTGTCGAAAATAAATCACGAAAGTCATGTTCCTATTGTTATCATAGAATCCGAAACGTGTTTCTTCAAATATCCCAAAAACTCAGTTCTGCAGATTCTGCTCTTTACTTTTTCACGGTCTTATGACTCTAAATTTTACTGAAAATATTTTTATAATTTAAAGTAAAATTCCTGGGAATGATGCGTTGTTGAAATTCTTTTAAAAATAAGCTGTACAGTGGTGGCCGGTTAATGGAATCAGTGGTTAATTGAATCAATCATTTTATTGATTCACAACTGTTTAAAGCAAACGTGATTCATATAAACATCTTTATCTTTGAATAGTCAAATCATTCTCTCTGTAAATTTGTTTTAGTTTTCGTCTGTTGAAAGTTTTGAGACATTTGTATTGCGTTCGTTTTTTATTATAGACTAGCTGACCCGGCGAACTCTGTTCCGGCTTTTTTTTTTTCAGAAGCCATCAGCTTCAACATACACGAGGACTGCGTACTATGCGCTTTGCCTCCTGACAAACACAGGACAGATTTTATGGCACAGAGAGGATGAAATAACATCCATGGGCTAGTCGGGATCTCTCTTCCGCCTTAAAGGCAATAAATAAGCAAAATTTTGAATTTATTAAGTTTTTTTTAAATTAGAAAATACAAAAAAAAAAATAATAATAAATAATAAAGAACCAACATTAATCATTCATTACTGTTTCTGTAGCCATATCGGTACAGCCGTTCTTGAGTTATAAATAGTGTAACTAACACGACTCTCTTTTGTATATATAGACTTCACAAAAAAGTCTAACACTCAATGCACCGTTAACTTACAACCTGTTTATTGCTCTCCGGAAGCTGCCAGAACGTGTGCTTTATATCGCTCAGCCATGGAGTTGTCAAAAAAGGCTTAGTAAAAAGGCTTAGTCAATAAGATATTTTTTCTATTTATGTAACTGACACGCATAAATTATAGCCTATGTCCTTTTCCTGGCTCTAAGCTACCTACCTACCAATTTTCAGCCATATCGGTACAGCCGTTCTTGAGTTATAAATAGAGTAACTAACACGACTTTCTTTTATATACACTGGCGGAAAAAAAAATCCCAACACCAAGAAAAAAATACTGTAAAGTAATGAAATTAGGGTAATGCAATTATCTAGTTAACATGTTTAATTGATTAAATGTACAAGATCACTGGCTAATTTAAGCTCAAGAAAATGCTGTGCAAATGTGAAATTATGTTAATTTAATAGAGGGTGTAACCTCCAGAATTTTGAAGACAAGCCTGCAAGCGTGCATGCATTATGCCATACAGGTGCCAAATGTCACTTTGTGGTATGGAGTTCCATGCTTGTTGCACTTGTTGTGTCAATACTAGGACCGTCATTGCTGACTGTGGATGATGCTCGAGGTGCCATCCCATAATGTCCCATACGTTATCAATTGGAGACAGACCTGGTGATTTTGCGGGTCATGGTAACATGTCAGCACTCTGTAGAGCACATTGCGTTACAGCAGCGATGTGAGGGCGAGCGTTATCCGGTTGGAAAACGCCCCCTTGAATGCTACTCATGAAGGCTGTACTACTGGTTAAATTACCAGACTGACGACAAATTTTCAGTCAGTGAGTTTGGGATGACCACAAGAATGCCCCTGCTGTTGTAGGAAATTGCTCCAGAGACCATAACTCCAGGTGTGGGTCCTGTGTGTCTAGGCCGTATACCGCTTGGATGCAGGCGGTCCCCTGGCCTCCTTCTGACCAATATACAGCCACCACTGGCACTAAGGCAGAATCTGTTTTCATCAAAAATTACAACAGATCTCCACTCTGACCTCAAGTGAGCTCTGTCATGGCACCACTGCCGTTGGAAAGGGCAAAGGTTTGCAGTCAATGGAATACCGGCTACAGGCTGCCTGGCTCGGAGCTGTCCTGGAAGTAAACAGTTTCTTACCGTTCTTTGGGTCAAGATGGTACCAACTGTTGCTCGAATGTCAGTCGCAGATGTAGTACGATGTGCCACAGCCGTACGCAAGATTCGGCGATCTTCCTTCTCAGTCGTGCCACGTGGCAGCTCGGAACTCGATTTTTTTGAGTTAGTACCATCCCTTGCCCATAGCATCCAATAATCATGTATGGTGGAAACATTTCCACCTAAGTTTTTCTGCAGTATCGCGAAATGAAAATCCACTTTCTCGTAGCCAAATTGTTCGATCTCGTTTAAACTCGGTGAGCTGTTGATAATGGCTTCTTCGTCTTCCTAAAGGCATTCCTGGCTAACATGAACGTAATTTGTCAAATTTTACGGAAAAATAATACACACGAGCTTCACAACACGTTTTTAAAACAAGCCTTATTTGCATGTTCTGAGTGACGCCAGCTGCGCCACACTTATGCGCGGTACGCGAAATTTCAATCGATGTCATTTTTCAGTTGTATAAACACGCCTACCAAATTTCGTTTATCTAACACAAGTCTTTCTTGGTGTTGGGATTTTTTTTTCCGCCAGTGTATATATAGATGTATGATGTCAGTTTTTTAATTAAAGTTTAAATTTTTACAGTGTAAAAATATCGCTGCTCTCAAATTGAATCGGCAGTTTGAAGAAGGGAACAAGTCCAAAAAGTAGTTTTTCGGGAAATCGAAAAAAACCTTCTAAAATACTGAATTATTATTTTTATTTTTTTCTGATTCATTTGTAGCATTATCTACCTTTAAAGTAATTGGATGTATTTTACATTTTGAGTTTATCGATTGTATGTAAGGATTTACGGGCCATCAAAGTCGTTTGATTTGTTCCTTTTTTCAAACTAATGCGATGGTATAGGGATTTTCAAGTAAAACAGCTTACAGGTATTATGTTTGTTTGAAAAAGTCATTGTTTAATGAAAGATTATTGTAACAATATTTAAAAAAATTGATTAGGACAACAAAATAATCAAAAAATATGTTTATTAAAAATTGATGACATATTTGCGAACTTTCACTAAGAAATTTCAAAACTGAATTTTTTATCAAAACAAAATAGGTAGGTTTATGATAGAATTTGTTATTTAACCAAATGATAAAGATTCACGGCAACAGTGCTGCTCCCTAGCCTTAGGTTTGCGTAATTAGTTCGAAAAAGGGAACAAAGAACTGACTTGTTCCTTTCTTCCAACAACTCAGATTTAAATGCTGCGACAATCAATGTTGGAGGTTGATTTTTGTTCTTTTCTTCTCACTAACATGTGTATCCACAGTAGGAGATATACAATCACGAAAAAACCCAATTTTGAAATTTTGGTCTTCGTTCCCTTCTTCAAACTGCCGATTCAATTAAGCTTCACGCTATTTTCCTAAATCTGTCAACCATATTTGTTTAATTTTTCATATTTCAATATAGAAAGTCGTGGAAAATTTCACTATTGTTTTATAATTTTTTAAATGCATTTCCGAAAAAAAAAAAGAAAAATCAGCCAGGGAATATAGTTTTTAATTTTACTGATCAATGAAAAAGAAAAAAAGAGGCTGTGAAATTCTGCTGTGTTCCATATCGATTTCTTACATTAAATTCATGTGTATGTGAAGTGAATGATTTCTGACAAACATTTATGATGCATGAAATAACGTTATCAAATATTTCAAATGCATAATCGACTCAGCAAAAAGAACTTGAAGGATGATGATTTGCAAAAAAAAAAAAAAACCGAAATCAACAAATATATCGCCTAGGTTGCAACAGGGATTTTCCCATGACTGCCGTCCATTAAACTAACCCCTCCTACAGCGATTTCCCCCGCAGGCATTTTTAAAAATGTTTGACATCTACCGAAATGATGAAGTTTGGCAGTCATCAGACATGGATTTTTTGCGGAAAGAAATGCAGAGGGGGCATTACTACGCAATCCAGTCGGTTGCCTTTGTGTCATGGGGGCATGTCTGCCGTGGTAAGCTGTTGCCACTTCTTTCTTGGAAAAGCTTCCCTAATGCAAGGCTTGATAGATGCGAGCGCGTGGTCTTGACAGCCCATTCTATGAGGTCTTTGCAAGAACTCCGTGATCTCGGGGATGGATGGCTGTAATGGACTTAGAGACATGCTCGGGAATATAAAAGGGGAAAAGATACCAGGGAGGATCTTCCAGTGACTTAGTTGAGTTGTGAAATTGTTGATTTCCTTTTTCTTTGATTGTCACGAGAAATATATTCCTGCATAAAAAAGGATTCTCGTAAATAGGCCATGTGAGCTTTGAATTTGGGAAACATATTGCATCTGAAGCAATAGGTTTCCGTCTTTAGAACTGCCGAAAGTTTTGCATTAAATATAGTAGTTAAGTCTTTTCATAGTGAGTGGCCTTTCTGTTTCTGAAGTTATGTCTATTTATTCTATTTGTTTTTTCAGGTTTATTGTCAGTGTATTTTTCTGTGTAGTTTTTACTCATAAATTCAAGTACAACTTTTCTTCTTTTCCCTTTGTGTATTTTAAATTGTATTTTGATGAACAAATTCTGATGCAGTCATCAACTTTCAGAAAGATATAGCAATTTTCTCTGAAATTCTGTTGGAACTTGAAATACTTTGTTGATTCGAGTGATTTCAATCTAAAGGGCATACAGCAAACTGAGAAACTGATACAAGGTACAACAATTTTATGCGTATGTTACTATTCCTTATAGCAGCAGGTAACGTGGTGCAGCATGTTAGCCATGCTGCTTATGTAGCTTGCGCTAACATTCTACAAAAAATAATTTTCTGAAAAAATAATTATTAGTTTTCTGCTGTTGTATTCTCTTTATGCTTAGAAAAGTTGTTTTTGACAAATTAAGCCTAAAATTTTGTACCTTAATTATTAGTGTTAGATGTACTTAACGGTCGCATCGTCAAAAAGAGCTGTACTGCTCCGGAGGAGCCTGTGTTGATCTAAACTTTTGGATCGAAAACTTTTCCGATTGTGAAAACTCTCGCAAAACATAATTTAAAATGAGTCATTATTCCCCAAACGGATATGTAACGGTATTTTTATAAACGAAAACGTAACTTTAGAAATTTATGATTTTCTAGCAAATGCAACACCATGCCCAAATACAAAAATATGAGCAAACACGCATGCGTTTTAGCATTGTGTTACTTTTAGTTGGAAACATATTAAAACTCATTGGCAAGAACTATCTTGTAGTATAATAGTTTCCGAGTACTGTTTATTAGGGTGGAGCGAAAAAAATGAATTTTTGATTTTCGTAAACGGGTACCTTTCATTTACTGTGAATGAGGATAAGTAACAATTCTATAAAATATTTCACTTTTGCGACGTCATCTTTAGTCTGCGCATTTGGCCTAAAGTTTTGAAATTTCTGATTTTTTTTCGGATTTTTCAAAATTTTTTAAAAAATATTGCAAATGATAAAACTAGTGACGGGTGGTTATTAAATGGAAGAAAAAGGTTTGAAATATACAAAGAATTTTTTAAAACCATTTTAGATTATTATTTCAGTTCGTGCATTGCGCTCAAAGTTCATCAAATTTCCCAAAATTTCTGATATTTTCGACATTTTTTAACTCAGTATTTCCTCTCAATATTCACTTGAAGTGTCTTCAAACTTGTTTTTATTAATTTTGTTATTACTTTAAACCCTGCAACTCTTCGTTAGCTCATGTGGAACTACCCAGGACTCACCGCGAGGAGGTGACCGCACTTCTAGTCCTACACGTGAACCCTTCCTTCCAACCGATGCAAGCACGTATTTACATTTCTTAGATACGTCTTTCACAGTTAAATTGTTCCTTTGTGTCGTAAATTGATCAAATATTTCTATCAGATATCCTCGTTTTTACTAAACTTTTTCTTTTCCTGTGATTACATACCAATTTTGAAGAGCTTGTGACCTATTCGACAGCTCTTTCAACTGATAGAGTCTTGAATGGCAGTTTAAAAAGAGCGCATTCAGAAATCATATTTAAATTCTCAGCTTCCATAATCTTTGTAAATATTATGTTGTTAAATTACTTGTAAAAAGTAGCTTTGTAATTTCCACATCATGGCAAGAAATCATATCGATGTATACTGACTTTTGATTTATGTATGTAATGTATGAAAATAGATTTTTGTCTATTTTTTGGGATCTGAAGCGTTCTTATTTGTTTGCTTGTTTGTTTTCTAGATTGAGCGTTTATAATACGATTTAAAACAAGTTTCTTTATATGCTCTCTCTTATGAACTAACCAGATTATTTCCCGGCGTTGCCCGGGTGCTTATTAATACAACATAGCTCTAAAAATATTTGAATGAATTCTATCCACATGGGACTATAAAAACTTATTTCATGCTAAAAAGAAATAGTTGAGCCTTAAATGGATAATTCATTGTTGATAGTAATCTTTGTAGGAAAATACTCCTATTTAAATGTGTTACATTTTATCCATTTGTGTGCTTAAAGTCTTATGTCTATTACTCTATCTATTCAAAATTATAAGAAAATGGCCATTTTGAGACAAAGGATTTGAATTTTGGGCTTTTTGGATTTTTTTTAAATTTCAAAACCCCTGCCTATGTGAATTCTAATGCATCAGGGAACCTCTGTGCCAAGTTTGTTGAAAATCCGACGAAAACTGGATTTGTATGAGGAACAAACATACATACATTTCATAACAGCATATTTCTTGGGTGCAAAGTATACATTGTTTTGAATAGATGTGAATACAATGTTCTGTTTTTTCCCGGAGAGATAATCTTTAAAATCTCACACGAATTCATAGCTAAATTTAGTAACGTCTGTACTTCATCCTTAAAGAGCAAGGAAACTTTTACCCGCGAAAGTTATGAACTCTTTTAAAAATTATAGTCTAAAGATTGTTTGCTGTAGTCAACATCTGACTAGGGAAAGCTTTCTTGGACTTCTGTTTCACATTTTTTTTGGATATTTTCCCAGTCAAAACTACCTTGCTCATCGCATGAAGTTACTGTTGCTCAGTACTTAAACATTTTTATTGTCAAAATCAATCTGATCAATGACAAATTCAATAGAGGTTCATATTGAACTGCTTTGAAAGTATAACATGTTTAGCTTCGTCTAACAGGCCCAAAAATTACTTTGGTCCACTGGTAGGTCCATCTAGCTTTTGCAAAAAATGCAGCAAATTAAGTTTATTCAAATGTAATTGGCAAATGTTTTATTACAGAGGTCTACCAAGTTTTTCTTCCAGTTTCCGTATTACACCTTTATTTTCCTGTCTTTGTAGTGCATCCATCAAAACCAATGCAAACTATTTACTACTCAAAGAAACAATTTATTGTTTCTGACTTGTCTAAGAAATGTAAATGTATGCTGTCATCGGTTGGAAGCAAGGGAAGCGCGAATGACACCCAAAGTGCGGCCACTTCCTCGTGGTGAGTCCTGGGTAATTTCAATGAGCAAGCATAGAGTTGAGTAGTTCAAAGAAACAACAAAATGATTAAGAAAATATTTTGAAGGCACTTTTAGTAAATATTGAGAGGAAATATTGAATTATAAAATTTCTGCTATTATTGAAAATATCGGAAATTTCTGAAAATTTGATGAACTTTGGGCCTAATGCGGAGACTTAAATTATAATCTGAAATGATTTTTTGAAATTTCTTGTATATTTCAAACCTTTTTCTTCCATTTAATAACCACCCGTCACTAGTTTTATCAATTGCAATATTTTTTAAAAAAATTTGAAAAATCCAAAAAAAAATCAGAAATTTCAAAACTTTAGGCCAAATGCGCAGACTAAAGATGACGTCGCAAAAGTGAAATATTTTACAGAGTTGTTACTTATCCTCATTCACAGTAAATGAAAGGTACCCGTTTACGAAAATCAAAAATTCATTTTTTTCGCTCCACCCTACGTTTATGTAAAAATTCGGATAAATACTCCATTCACTGAGTAGTACTATTATGTGCACTAGACATTCACCAACCAAACATCATTGAATAGAAATCGAGAATTTCTGATTAATAATTCAAACTCTAACATTAAGAGCATCCCAAATGACTTAATTCAAAGGTTAATTTTAAAGAAGTTTGAAAAGTATCTCAAGATGTTACAGACGAAAATAAACAGAAAATTCAATACACGTAACAATATAACAGAAAAATTGACGCCAATGAAACTGTTTATATGACGTTTAAATGAAAACAGATTTGGAGAGAGAGAGAGAACATGAAACATGTGTGTATTTTGCTTGTTCAATAATGTCTGTGTCTAACTTACACACACAAAAATAAATTGTTAAATTAGAACAAAAGAAAAAGCACTTTAGTTAATTACATAATATTCTTTAGAGCTTTATATTTCATACAATAATGTACGATACACAAACTATGCAAACAATTTGTATCGACTCTTAATGAGAAAAAATACGTGTTTTTATTAGAAATTTACTGCATATTTATAGTTTACCATTAATTTTCTTTATTTGTAGGTAAGTTTGACTGATATTTCTCTTTCTCCACCGAGGACTGTTTATGTTATGCAGCTGAAGGTCAATTTAAGTAAGATGTCATTTTTAAAAATACTCTAAATCCTAATTATTCTATCTGCTTTTGTTCTCTTTTCATGCAATTAAAGACATCAAAGAAACCTTTTTTCCAAAATATTTTTTTCCTTCATTCTGTGCACATTAAACTTGGATTGCAGCAATTTCAAACTTAATATTTCCAAATTCATTATGTAAGGTTAAGTTATAAAGCAAGAAAGTGCTTTAAAAGTAGATTTAATATTATTTTGTAACACAAGTTTGCAAAAATGTTGCAAAATGTTTTTGGCAAACTTACCTTTTTAAAAACGACATCTGTTGTTTTGGAATTGGAGGCTCTGAATTTATCTCTTCTAGTGTCTTAAATATTCTGCTGTCAAAATAAATACTCTTTTATAAAATGAATATAAAAGAATTCACCGAGAACCACCTCTATTTTCGGAACTTCTACTTCGAATTTTATTTCTTGAATCTCTGAGATTGGATAACGTTCAGTTATCTGGAACCGTAGCTGTCACTTTCCGTTATCAGTAACATGGCGATCCTGTCCACAGAACGAGAATATTCTGCCAACACCTAACAGCTTTAGGAACGCGAGGCTGCAGGAAACTTTTATCGAAATGGCGGGAAGGATTAAAAAGAAACTTGCTTCCGATCGCAGTAAAGATTCTTTCCGCTCTTGAGACGATGAAGCGAGAAAAGAGTTTGATATTTTCATCCAGTTTTTATTTTTTATAACGACATGGTGTTTATATTTATTCTCCATTAACCTACTTTTGCTTTAAAGTTATTAGAATTTACTCTCCGCCTCCCAGTAATTGCTAAATTGGGGGGTTTATCTATATAATCTTTTACGGTAACAACTATTACACATTATTTTCGGTTAACTAGTATGTTATACTATCACCAGCTTTTTTACGAATATTTAACTCTAAGGTGTTTTCACCAAAAATGTTGAGCTATCGATTAAATGTTTTTTTTTTCTTCTCCAGTAAAGAAGACTTTTAAGTTAATCATGTTAGAGATAAAAGTGAAAGACATTTTTAAAGGTGCATTAAAAACCTTTCCAGAAAAAAGGATGTTTATTTTAACTTTCATTATTTTGTGTCTAAAATTGACGAACATATTTTCGTTAGGTAGGGGAAGACCGCCTATATTGGACCACTGCTTAAATTGGACCTCGGGCTTAAAATCTAGAACAGAGATCTATGCTACACTTTAACGGTAGAAATATAAAGTTTTATTAATAAAATCAATGTGTATGAAGTTTTACCAGTCTTCGAACTGCGTAGCGTGAGTTACATCATGATTTATGTTGAAAACGTGTATGATCTTATTTCGCGGACTTGTATCTAGTAAGATAGTACTAAATCTTGTAAACTGAGGTAAACTGCTGTTATACCATGATGATCTGTGTTTAATAAGGATTACATCCATGTATTAACATGCGCGATTGTGATTATTTTTGACAGAGCAATAAGCTAAAGAATAAAAAATGGCGTGTTTTCCTTTATTGGACCGAAAAAAATTTCCTATATTGGACCGGTGGTCCAATTTAAGAATATGATTTTAAACAAGACTTTTTATTAATCGTAACGTAAAATAAGTGACTGATATGATTTAATAGCGTAGTTAAAAATATTTTAAAGATACTTTAACACCTATTCACGATATTCATTTAAACTTTTTCATCAAGCACATTTTCTAGAAGCAGCAACTTCTTAAAATGTATGTTGTTTTTTCTCTTCATCCATTAAGCTGCCGTTTCAGAAACATAGTTATTAACTGAAATAAAATTTGTGCTGGTTTACCGAGAGAAAAATATGAAATTCTTCGATATGTTCGAAAAGATTTTAAAAAGAAACAATTTATATGCTACTAAAATGTTCAATGTAGATGAAGCTGGTCTTTTCACTGTCCAAGAGCCCCAAAATATATTGCCGTATTAAGGTAAATACCATGTTGGAGCAGTAATGAGTGGTGAACGTAGTGGAAACACTCTGGCTATTTGCTGCATAAGTGCAATGGAATTGCTAGCCCCCCTTCCCATGTTTATTTTCAAACGATTACGTTCCAGGTATGATATTATCATAAAAATATCCCCTGGTGTGCAATATGCTCTTTGAAAAAAAGGTTGGATCATAAACGATAATCCACACCCTGATACAACATTTCATTAAAACCGTTTGGCCAAGCAATGTTAAAAGATTGTCTTTCTATTAATGAATAGACACAGCACTTACATAAAGAACATTGATCAATAAACTTGGCTAACGAGAACGATATAATAATGCTTTCTCTTTAAGCACACCATGCACGTTGATGTGATCTTTATTCAGTCTCTGTCTAGATATTTTAATCGAGCATGTGATACATGGATGCGAGAACATCCAATGAGATCCATTACCCAATATCGCAGAGGAGAACTGTTTAATAGCTCTTATGGTCAAACCGCAATCAAAGCCATGGCAAATGCAGTGAGGTGATTCTAAAGAACAGGAGTTTGGCCTGTTAATTGACATGTGTTTAATGACATTGACTTGGCTGGAGCAGAGTTAGAGGTAAGTAGTTCAGCTAAAACAACTCAAAGTGAACACGCTACATGTTCGGTGTAAGTTGTACACCATGTACAACAACTAGCTACGACTTCAATTAGTACATGTTCAGCAGAATCAGAGGATCAAAACATGATTGTCAACTCTTAACTATGATTTTGTAAAACCGGCTCACATATCACCTTTGCCCAAAAAAATGGAACCAAAAGGAAGGCTATCTCAGCAATCATTCTAACGCCATATGAAAGAAGCATAGAACAGAAAAAGTCACACAAGAAGAAGCAAGAGACTGTACAAAACCAATGTTATTGCAATATTCGCCATGGAGATGAAGTGAAAACATGATTAAGGGCATGAAATGAAATCGGTGAGTTTATCAACACTGCCTAAGTGAGGCCGAAGCAAAAGAAGTTCGATTGCAAATCCTGGGAAAAAACTGCGTAGTTCAAATTTAAATTATTCTATGATTTCCTGGTACGGTCCAAGTTAGGAAGCGCATGGTTCAATATAGGCGCATATATTCCTAAATTGGACTTCTACAACTTTTTGTAAAATAATTTTTTAAAAAATAACTCCTAGGGCGGTTCCTGATTAAATTTAGCTTACGATGCCCTATTTTGTATTTTTGTTTCGCTTCACATTGAGCGACACAGGCCTCCTGTTCTTAGGGGGTCCAATATAGGCGGTCTTCCCCTAATTTTAAAAGCTAAATGAAAACCACAATATTATCTAAAACTTTAGTTACCGCGCAGAGCTGCTTTAAACTGTGAGTAATAATTAAAATTGTTCCTTGTTGATGGGAAAAAATAAATTTTACTTGGGATTATTTGAATTTCATTTTTTTAAACGAGTTATATTAACTTAGTTTCCATTTTTTTACTTGAGTCAGTTATTTTTCACGCATACATTTTTATCAAATTGAGAAATGTTAAGGCTGTTACTACGTCTAAACCCTGTGAAATACACTTCCTTTAATAAGTGAATTTCATGTGTTTGCAAGTTTCTTCTATGCTATAACTTCTGAATGCAATTCATTTGTATGTAGAAAAGTCGTTGCTGGTAGTTTGTTTTAAGTTACGTTAAAGTTATAACGCAGTGAGTTACCGCCCCTAAGCAAGGGCTAAGGCAGAAACATGCAATACACCGACAACTTGACCATTTCGATCCATGGACAGCTGTTTCGAGCTTATTCTGCTCTCACCAGCATAATGTGAAATTAGAATACCAGCGAATGATATTCTAATGTCACATTAGCTACCAGTTTTTTAGGCTCTCTTTGCTATATAAGAGGATTTTTGCTTCCAACTCGACTACTTTCGTATTCCATGCTGATGAGAGCAGAATAAGCTCGAAACAGCTGTCCATGGATCGAAATGGTCGAGTTGGCGGTGTATTGCATACGTTAAAGTTATTATGACCAATATTGACTTTTAAAAGAGAGTAGAGCGCTGTTTCACAAATTGCCAGCCTAGTTTGCCAATTATGTGCCTAGCTGGCATAAGACCAACAGCAACAACAACACCAGTTCTGAAAACCATGCAGATTGTGATATTCTCAATGCTAAATTTAGTAAAATATTGCACGATGCATTAGGTTTCACCACGAGTTAAAGGGTTTAAGGAATAATAAATTTTAAATTTGGATTTTGTTACTTTCTATAATGACTGATTCATTGGAAGGCCAGAGAAAAACGTTTAGAACTGCAGTTCAATTAACCTTGCTTAACTTTTATATTATTTTTACATGTTTGTATTGATTTTACGATTTTACAGCTTTTAATATTGCTTTTTGAGTTTTGAATTTAATATTTTTACATTTTGCCTTTTGCATTTTATGTTTTTACATGTTATCTTTTATATCTTACCTTTTTACATTTTGCTTTTTACATTATATCTTGTTACCGTTTACCTTAATGTATTTTTTACTTTTCACTTATGATGTATCTCTCTCCTTGGGTCTGTGTTGAGTGTGTGCTTGCACACTCGAGTCAATGAACTTTTTTCAAGAGCTTCTGCTAGAAATAAAAAAATAATGACTAATTCAGTTGAAATACTAATTACATGAACTTTTAACTCGCGTGTAATATGAACTGCATAATTGTCTTCGTCACATCGTGCTTATCACGACATTTCAGTTACGGATCATTCGTAGGATGAAACTTATCCCTTTCCGTTCTCTGTTGGTGCTTTTTAATCCGCCCCGCGTCTCTCCATTGTCCACGCAGAGATTGAATTATCCTCTCTGTCCGGAAATTGGACTCCCTACCTGCATGTGAGCCGATGGCGGATAATGGAAGTGAACAGGAAAATTTCCTCGGATCCAATCGGGGAGTGTCGCCTTACGAGATGTGGGTTTCATTCTGCGTGGATTTAGTTCCTCTGCTCTCTACACTGCTACACACTCTCTCTCTGTCCATTAGGAGACGTGAAAGCCTCCCAACAAGCTACTGACAACTGATTTCTTTCATTGCATTAATGGAGAAGGCTGTCTGTCGCCGAGCATTTTCGCTTGAGATAAATATTTCTAGCTGTCGGTAATAAGGATTGGAGTTGCCATGTCATCGGAGGGTTATTCAGTTTTCGTACCCATTTTCCTCAGTAGTACTCGAACGCTGATTTTCGAACTACACCAAATGGCGTTGTTTTTCTCTTTGCTTACTGTTTCCTATATTCACTCTAAATTTCTTAATGTAAGTCTTTTCAGAGACAGCACAATTCATTCCTTTCAAAAATAATTATCATTTTGGTTAAAATTTAAAGCGTCGCATATACTAGTTGGTGACTTCGGTCGCTAAGCGACTTCAACTCAATCTGCTATCAAGCTATTGGCAAATTTTCTAACCGTCTAATAAGTTTTTTACGCAACTGTACACTACAGTAGACAGTTTCGTCTTTCTATTGACTTTCGTATCAGCATTGTTTAAAAAATGACACAATATAACCAATATATAAAAAAAAAATTTGTTTCTTCTAGTCAGCGTACGTCAGCTTTCAAGGCGAGATCGTCACACTTTGTTAATACATTCCCAAACGTGGGCGAAAAAGTGGTCGAGTTTGAAAATGCTGGTTTATAGGGAAAGGGGTTAAACAAAAGGTGTTGGGAGTTTTCGCTCTGCAAACTGAGTTTTCGGGAATCAACATTAAGCAGGTTCATAAAATCGTGTATAATGGCAGAGAATTTGACCACTCTTCGCGAATACGAATTTCTTTCAAAGTATCAGAAGTTTTCTCCTTGTTTTTGTGTTATGAGTTGTGCTTTATTTTGTGTTTTGTTTTCAGCTTCATCATTGTTTTAACTTTAAAGCACCGACTGACTGGGCAGTAGCATAAGTAGCATGTTAAGCCTCCTATAGATACCGTGCAATAGCATGATTGTACAGCTTTTTAGTTGAAAATGTAATCTAACTTATTCAGCAACTATGTTGTTTTTTTATAGAAAGTCAGTAAATCTCAAAATTGACGGAATGTCTTTGAAATCACTGAAAAAATTATTGAGTTCGGTATACATTTAGCGTTACGTTATGAGGAAAAAAATATCCTTGACAGATATTTCTTTGCGTAAAAATTTTCTTCGTGTTTCGCCTACAATATCTGGTCGTTCTAACGAGCTTTGAACTTAAACTTTATCCATAATTATTCTGTATTAACCCTTAATTGGTGAGGCGGGGTGTCTTATGCCCAGAAAAATTAGACTTTTGCATTTAAACGTGTTGCTATGCTTACATATGTCGCTTACAATACTGCTTTAGTTGTATTTGTAGTATATAATTAAGTAATCCAAAATCGTTGTAAGTTTTTCTATTTCAATTTTCTAACTTTTGAGAAGATCATAGTAAATATAATTCCGGAATTATACACACCCTACCTCTTTGCTTGCGTTTGAATGAAAAAAAAATATACATACAAAATAAAATGAAAACACAAAATAATTATAACTATAACTAAAAAAATTACCTCACCGAGCTAGGGTTTAATATTTCTTACTGAGTATGTGCAGTCCAAAAATATTTTTACCATTGAGTTTTATCATTTCGTAAGTAACGAATTAAATGAAATAACAAAATAATATTTGCCCCCCCCCCCTCCCCCATGAAGGCAGCATTGTTTTGAAACACGATTCATGACTAAAAATCCTCCCAAAACCATCGTACTTCCAGGCATTAAGCCTTACACCACTTACTTTTAAACAGTGAAAGCAAGTTTTTGCAACTTCATATTCAGCAATAAAGCTGTACGGTTTCGTTCATTAGATTAAACGATTATGCTCATTTTTAATGGATAATACCAGCGCCTCACCAGGTGCTTTACATCTGTAATTTTTGTTCGCCGCTTTTCCTTAAATGCCATTAGCTCCAGCAAACCAGGTCCGCGGAGCTTCTTTTCCGTAAATAGGCACTCAGAGAGCGTCAGATGATAATCTTTAACGAGATTTTCCCAGCCATTTAGTCTGCTTTGATAAGATTTAATAACCTCTTAATTGCAAATAAAGTTTTAATATTTGCATGGTTAGTTAAAATGACTTTTGCGTCAAGTTGGAGCCTTATTAGAATCACTTTTACTATATAAGAGTCGCTAGATTATTATTTTCTGAAGTGCATTAATTCAGTATAAAGATTCAAATTTATACCACTTCCAGCAAATACTTTTAACCGAACTAGTAATTAGTGGTTTTTTTGTTTAACTTTAGTTTCAATTCTTTTTTTTTACTAAGCATCAAGAGTTTTAAAAATATTAAAGTGAGAGTAACACTTAGTAAATTATTAGAACACATGAACGCTGTTGAATGGTGCAGGAAACAAGAGTAGTACTTAAACCCATTATTTATCATTTTTAAATATTTTAGGTTTTCATTAATCACTAGAGTTTTAATTTTCATCTTTTTAAGAAATAAATTACAAAGAAAGAAATCTAGCTATATATGTTTTTAAACAAAGGTTAGTTTCTTTTTCCATTTTTGTTAAAATTTTTAAAACAGTTTTTTAAATCTTCCGTTCTTAGAACTAATGGATAGAATTAAAGCAAAAGTTTCTTGTAGATCTTTTTTTATTGTGGAAAATTTTTTTCGATTCCTTTTCAAAGTTTTTTCACTTGGAGATTGAATTAAAGTATTAAATGTGTGCAACTTAAAAAGTATTAGAGCTTTAGTTTAGTAACCGTAAAAGTAAATAGCAAGAATACTTTAATGTTAACTTAATAACTATAACAATGTAATATCAATTTTAAAAATACAATAATGAAAAGTTGATTTAATAACTGTTTAAGAATGACAAAAATGTTAAGTTAACAGATGATAAGAATAATATTCATCTAACAATGTAAAAGTGCAAACAATATTTTAACGGCGACATTTAATACAATCTTAGGAAATAAAACTTTAATTTGTGTACGGATGAATCATGTTTCAAACTAAATCGAACGTTTGCAATAGGAATTTTTTGAAAATAACACATATAAATATAAGTAACTACGAAATTAAATAGAATATTATTTTAATGAAAGCTTTAAATTCAAACAAATGTATCTGAAAATTTTGTTATATGCGGAACATTGAGTTATAAATAGATTCTTTTAAAGTTCAAACTGCATCCTTAATCGAATCTTTTAGAGCAGCACAACGTTGTTATAGAGCCAATTAAAAAATCATTACTTAATTGATAAAGAGGTACCTTGTTACCCTGAAATACATGTATGCCATATTTTGTGACATTTGCAACTTGCGGTACAGCATTATTGGGATTGAATAAATAGCTTTGTACTAAATAACAAAAAATGTCAACAACGCTAAGAAAAACAGCAATTGAAAAAATATATAAAATAAAACATTTTAGCACCTTTTTGCTCTCAAAACAAAACTTGCAACTTACTCTGCAGCATGTATTTGTAATCGTCTGCAACTTTTTACTTTTTTGAAGTTGTAGATTAGTTTTACCTATGCTAGTTTGCTTAAAAAATACATGCTGTTAGTTAAAAAGTTTTGAGGTAATATTTAGGGGAAGACCGCTTATATTGGACCACTGCTTAAATTGGACCTCGGGCTTAAAATCTAGTACAGAGATCTGTGCTACACTTTAACAGTAGAAGTATAAAGTTTTAGGAATAAAATCAATGTGTATGAAGTTTCACCAATCTTCGAACTGTTTAGCGTGAGTTACGGTTTGATTTGTGTTGAAAACGTGCGAAATCTTATTTTGTGGACTTGTTCCTAAAAGGATAACTCAAAAACTTGTGAATTGCCGTAATATGCTGTAACAATATTATAATCTGTGTTTCATAAGGATTACATTGATGTATTTATATGCCCGATTGTGATAATTTTTGACAGAGCAATGAGCTGAAGAATAAAAAATGGCGTGTTTTCCTTTATTGGACCGAAATGATTTTCCTATATTGGACCGGTGGTCCAATTTAAGAATATGATTTTAAACAAGACTTTTTAATTATCGTAACATAAAATAAGTGACTTGTCTCATTTAATAGCGTAGTTAAACTTATTTTAAGCATACTTTAACACCTATTCACGATATTCATTTAAAATTTTTTATCAAGCACATTTTTATCAAGCAAAAGCTGCAATTTCTTAAAATGTATGTTTTTTTTCTCTCTTCATCTATTAAGTTGCAGTTTCAGGTTGTTAAGCATAGTTATTAACTTAAATAAAATTTATGCTGGATTACCGAGAGAGAAATATGAAATTCTTTGTTATTTTCGAAACGATTTTAAAAGTAAACAATTTATCTGCTACTAAACTGTTCAATGTAGATGAAGCCGGTCTTTTCACTGTCCAAAAGCCCCAAAGTATATTGACGTATAGAGGTAAACACCAGGTTGGAGCAGTAATGAGTGGTGAACGTGGTAGAAACACACTGGTTATTTGCTGCATGAGTGTAATAGAATTGCAAGTTCCCCAAGCTTATTTTCAAAAGATTACGTTCCATGTTCGGACTTATCGTAAAAGCTTCCCTGGTGAGCAATATGCTTGTTCAAAAAAAAAAAAAAAAAAGGTTGGATCACAAACGATAATTCACACAATTGATACAACTTTCACCAAAACTGTTAAGCCAAGCAACGTAAAAAGAATATCCTTCTATTAATGGACAGGCATAGCACTTACATAAAGATCTCTGTCTACATATTTTAATCGAGCATGTGATACACGGATGCGAGAACATTTGATGAGATCCCTTATCTAATATCGTTTTGGAGAACTTTTTCAACTCTTATAGGCAAACCGCAATCAAGGCCATGGCAAATGCTGTGAGTTGATTCTAAAGAACAGGAGTTTGGCGTGTTAATTGACATGTATTTAATGACATGGACTTGGCTGCAGCAGAATTAGAGGCAAGTAGTCCAGATAAAACTAGTAAAAGTGAACAAACAGGTTACATGTTCGGCTGGCCCGTCATTTCAAGTTTTTCCAGGAGGGTGGGGCAAAGGGTAAAAACACAATACAATTTCACCAGAAAACAACAAAACCCCCGCCTACTTATATGCAAATACATTGATTTCTCCAAATCAAGAGGGGAAGCAATTGACACCCCCTCCCCCCTAAATGACGGGCCTGATGTTCGGTGTAAGTTGTACACCATGTAGAAGAGCTAGCTACGACTTAAATTAGTACAAGTTCTGCAGAATCGGCGGATAGTTCTCATCAAAACATGTCAACTATAACCGATTTTGTAAAGCCAGCTCACATATTACCTTTGCCTAAAAAAATAGAAGGAACAAAAAGGAAGGCTATCTCAGCAATCATTCTAACGGCTGTATAAAAGAGGCATAGAGCAGAAAAAGTCACACAAGAAAAAGCAAGAAACTGCACAAAACAATTGTTATTGCAATATTTGTCATAGAGATGAAGTGCAAAACATGATTAAGTGTATGAAATGCCATCGGCGAGTTTATCAACACTGCCTAAGAGAGGCCCAAGCAAAAGAAATTCTATTGCAAATACTGGAAAAAAGCTGTATAGCTCAAATATAAATTATTCTATGATTTCCTGATACGGTTCAATTTAGGAAGCGCATGGTTCAATTTAGGCTCATATATTCCGATATTGGACTTTTGCAACTTTTTATTAGATAATTTTTTAAAAAATAATTTTCATATTTTCAGAAAATATAAGCTCCTAGGATGGTTCCTGATTAAATTTAGCTTACCATGACCTATTTTGCATTTCTGTTTTGCTTCACATTGAGCGACACAGGCCTCCTGTTCTTAGGGGGTCCAATATAGGCGGTCTTCCCCTACAAAGGTAGACTTTTTTTTAATACGCTTTTATTAGTTTCACATGTGGGTTTGTATATACGTATGTAACTCTGAAAAAAAGCTAAAATTCACGTTCTCTGCAAATATAAAAGTAATATATTTAATACTATTATTAATACTAAAGGCTGAACTATATTACGTGTTGATGTACACTGTAAAACATGATATCTATAAAAAATGAATGTAGTTTTTACAGTATAATACAGCTAATTTTATAGTAATAAACTGTAAAAATTGCTAATTTTAGAGTAATAAACTGTAAAATTGCTGCTTTTACAGTACTAAACTGTAATATTGCTAAGTTTACAGTAATAAACTGTAACATTGCTAATTGAACAGTTTATTTTACCGTGCATTTCACAGTTTTAAACTGGAACCTCTGTTGACAGTATTACACTGTTGTTTTATAGTATAACACAGTTAAATTTTACAGCAATAAACTGTGAAATTTTTAACTTTATAGTACGCAATTGTAAAATTGCTAGCTTTACAGTTTATTTCTGTGAAATTTAACGGTTTTAAATTGAAACGTCTGCTGCCAGTATTATACTGTAAAAGCAACAGTTCATTTTTTGCAGTGTAAATGTAAACTTTTTCTCTGTTTTATACGTTTGCACAAACTATATAACCCTTTGAAACTAAAACTAATATGGGACATAATTATATACTTTATAATGTGAATCTTCCTCTCAAACCAAGGACTATTGAACCACAATAAATCCTTAATTACGAACCAGAAAACACCTTAACAAATAACGTAAACTGTCGATTGTGTAAAGAAAGGGGTGCTTATACAACTATCGATTTCGCTTATGTTGTATCTCAATTTAAACAAAATTAAAATTGCCACTTAGTTTTATTGGTTTTCCTCGGCTCCTCTTCCCAATCACATACGCTTCACGTACGAAGTGAAATTTTGCAGCCAGGGGTTTTATTGATTGAAGGGGGATCCGTCGATAGATCTTTTCGTGCGTCGTTCAATTTGAAGATTTAAGCGATATTTTGAAAACAGCCATCAGGGTATAAATTTTTCATTACCTTTTCTCCAGCAAAGTTTGAAGTACTTTCTAAAGTTTTCAGCGTCGCGTGGGGGAACATTGTTTATATATTTTTAAAGCATTTGTGCTGGAGCATTTTAAACGTTGTGATGCAATGAAGGAGTTTATTTAAACGTGGCGACTAACAAAAGGTAAAATTAGAATATTTGGTAGTTCTGGTATTCTAGTTAGTTTCCGTTTTTTAATGGCTATTTACCGGCTTGTTTTTTTTTTTTTTTTTTTGAAATGAAAAATCAAATAACTCACCTCATTACCATCAAAAATCAGTTTAACTTGAATGAGTTGCAGAAAGTGTCAAACATTTTGCAAAAAGGTTACTCTTGAGAAGCCTGTACTTATGGGCTTTTAATTTTTTGAATGATTTTTATTCGGATCAAATGATACACTGGGTCAGGGAAAGATCTCAGGATTCTTTAATACTGCTGACAGATGCTATAATAAGATAGTTATGACTGAAAGGATGATACACGGGAAATTTTTAATCACTATTAGTTCACATTTAGTTGTTGCCATGTGGTGAATGGTGGCCCTTTATTTTTACCTTTACGGCAAAAAGTTATTTTAACTTCTCTGTAATCTTGAAATTTTCAAAAACATCATCAATTTATAATGAGAGAAGTATGAAATGTTTTAATATAATTTAAGAAGCTAAGTAGCAGGCATAATATTAATAACGAGCTGTTATGTTGCGCTGTTAATTATTTGATACCAGAGAATGTTGGAAATTAGTAGCATTTTCTATTACTTCAGCAAATATGTCAAAATATGTCATACTTCAAAATGTTCTACAACATACCGTTAATATGGTACCTGATAGCAAAAAATTTGCTCTTAGTTAAAATTTTAGTTGCAATAAGGAAAATGATTCGGCAGCGAACATAATGGTGATGTAGCGATGTGAGTGACCAAATCAGTCATGGGAATATAATAATGATATTGGACTTTTTTCACAGTTATAATTCAATTTTTTCACACTTCTTTTAACTGTTTTTCTCTGATATCTACCGTTGATGCACCATAAATGGATGAGTGGTGCTCAAATCGACATTTAGCATTAAAAAGAACACATGGAGAAATTTTTCAACAAAATCTGCATTTCCAAATAAGAATATGAGGGCCCGAATTTTTTTTTTTGCTCAATATATTTAAAAAAAATATATAAAACAAAATTGTCTAGGCATTCAGTAAAACAAGATATTCTCACTGAACAAATAAATAACTATTTCAAATTACATCAAATCATTGAAACTGAAATTTTGAAAAATGGCAAATATAGAAACGATTAAATATGGAAATGGTGAAAAATACTAAAAATATCATGGAAAAAATCTTGATAATGTATGGCTTAAAAGCACCTTTTAAAAGTGAACGAACATTTATGATTTACAGTCAAGATTTCTTTTTGCATTGAATTTTACCGTTTCAAGCATATAGATAAAATTCTTACAGTATCAATGATATATTACATTATTTACAACTATACTCTCAGTCATTACTTTCCCTTTTCGATTCCTTTCTCTCACTAGTTATTCATCAGTCATACAAACTATCACAGCTTCAGTCCGCATTTGGAAATGATCTGCTTTAAATTTACCCTCCTGTTAAGACTTGCGAAGATTATATGAACCGTAATTACCTTTCCAATGGCATAATCTCTAGAGATTCTTGCTCTCCTCTAATGCGATCGAAGTCTCTAAAACCTGGGAACTCCTCATTTACCTATTATCTAAACAGTTATGTTACTAACTTGTAAATATCAGTTGCTTCGCCTTCATGCGGTGAAGTAAAATCCAGTAAGTATTTGCGGTAATGGGGTTTATTCTTTATAAAGGAACATTTTGGAGAGACACGCTCATGATACTAATTGTAAAGGATGAAGGTAATGTTTGTAGTAAGTATTCATTAGCTATAGCTTATATGAGAGATATTTTGTCTATGATTAGTAACATACTATTTTTATTTGTTATGTTTTCACGTTCCGATCTAAACCTACAAGCTTTAAACTTTTGAAGATTTTGGGAGAACTGTTTTACAAAATTTATTCTATTTCACACGATTACGTTAAAGTTTTAAACTCAAGCGATTTTAATCACGAATGCTAAACGTTTATGAATTTCTACAAAAAATACTTGAGCACATTTATTATCATGGTGTTATTTTAAATTTAAGTTATTTATAACTTTTCTACTTTTTTTATGTTCAATGTATGTAAAAGAAAGTATCATATAAAAAAAAACGTAATTTTAAAATTATTAGTTGCAGGAGGATGTTTATAAGAGAAGTTTAAATATAATCACGCTGTATCTGTAAGCTACGATTTTCTAAGCATCGACATTAGAAGCAAGTGCAGCAAACAGCATTCTACTTATGCTGACCGATTAATTCTCATCATAAATAAAATAACTAAGTAAACTAAAATCTAGTAATATACTAAAAATTGATTTTTTTTCTGTGATATAAATATGTGGAGTTACTTAACTTTTCATTGTAGTAAACTCATAAGAGTTCATTGTAGTAAACTCTTATTAATAATCTAGAGCAATTGCATTCTATGTTATATTCACTAATTATTCACATTCATTCTGCATCCACTTTCGAAGTCTTTAATGCATGGGTGTTTCACATATGCCACGAAAATGAATAGAAGTGTATAAAGACCACATTAGAAGACATACGAAACAAGATGGCATTTTGATGAGATCTTAGATGTCGCATAGCACTCACTCGTCCGAAATGAAGTTCTCTGCTAATATTGTTGGGGAAACGAGTTAATGGTTGGTTAAATGCTTGATGGATTGTTGTTGTGCTAGTCTTCAGGTGCTTTTCTGACTGATTACATGCATTAGTCTAATTCTGAAAAAGTTCTTGTTTTGTATATCAAGTATTCATTGGAATCCGTTTTATTGACGTACATTAATATTGTCGTTATATAAACTGCATGAAAATATTTTTTAAAGCCGATTTTTAATCCGACATCTCTTTAGCTGCACAGATGTAGTAACACTTAAGCTAACACTTTAAGTAATAACGTTTCAGTAGCTTTTAAAGGGTCTTTAAGAGTTTTTAAGGAAAAATGCTTTGAAAGGATAAATATTGAGTTGATCATTAAAGGTCTTGTTTTCTGCGCAGATGTGAAAATAAAAATACAAATTCTTTAATTTAATAATTCCGTTAAGAAAAACACTTTCAAAAGTTCTATATTGAGTTGATGGTTTGGGTGAAAATGTGTTCATCAATTTTCATTATAAAATAGGAACGAAGTTTCATTATTTGATAATATTTAAAGAAAAATTAATTTTCAAATAAAGGTAGATTGAGTTGTTTATTTTAATCAGTGCTTTCCAACCCGTGGGTAGCGTGCGATCCATCCCTTTCCATTTTTGTTGGTCTTCGTTCTTTATACAAGTAAATAATTTCAGTTGAACATTTAGAAAAATAAATCTCTTACAGTGTTTTCTGCTTCCAGTTTTTTAAAGTAATATTTATTAGGATTTTGTTTAAGCAGGTCCTTACAATCTTGGTTTCTCATATAATTGCCCTTCAAGAATTGCAGTAGAAATTGATGAGCTTATACCAGGAAACCAGATAGTTCTTTTTTCTGTAAAATTACACAACTTTTTTTCCCAAATCCTTAATATACTTACAATTTTTTTCCTGTGTTTTCTATTTTTTGTTTTTTGTAGTTCGAACGTTTTACTTTAGTTAAAATTGTTGTAAAAAATCCCTGATTTAAATAAGAGTAATGTTTTTTATGCACTTTTAATTTTTAATTTGAAAACCAATTCCAGCAGTTCACAAACATCTTAAGATGATTTTACTACATTTTCTTACGTAAAAAATTTGCATTAACATAGCAATCCTCGGGTTTACGACTCTATTATAATAGTAACAGACATAAATTCCAAAGTTATCTTCCTGTTTTCGCAACTTTTTCGACTGAAATAGGCTTGTAAGGCAACTGAATAAATCCGAAAGAGGATATATATTTTGATTCTATATATGAATTCTGAGCTCTCTTTTTGACCCTGCTAGTAGAAGCTTTCCCTTTCGCCTATTTATTCTTTAGGCATGCATTAAGAATTCCTACGCTGGACCCGAAATTCCGGGGTCTCTCGTCGTTCTATTTCGGGGAAATAGCTTTCCCCTGAAAATAACGGATTTTGTATCATGTGCAAAGCATTTAGATGTTGTATAAGGAACGATGAAAACGTGAGGAAAGTTTCTCTTTTACTGCTTTGAATGGTAAGATGTCAGTTTGATGCTTTTTTCCCTCACGCTTGGAAACTGCTCTTGCAGAAAATGCTTTTCTTTTTTTTTTAATTTAGAAGAAAACGAGAAACACAGACTATATTTTACACATTATTTAAATTTGGGAGCTGGGAGTTAAGAAATAAGTTGTGATTTACGTATTGATCGCAACAATTCTGTGGTTTACCTTATGTATCCAATATTCACTGTTGACGCCTAAAGTAGTTTATTTAAACTGATAATTTCTGAGCTAGATTGAGAATTTATTTTCGTTGTTCGGCGCAAATACAAAGTGAAAGTTGTGTAGATATTGTGCAAGAGAAAGAGCTATACGAAACACAACTTACACATTTTCACACTGTTTTTTACGACAAAAAGCAATGATGAACACATTGCAATTTTCGTCAGTTTAGTTTTATTATATTCATTTAAAATGCATTCATTGTATAGCAACAAGTGCAACCAGAATTTACTCTTGAAGGAGAAGGTCCTCACAATTCTTTTATGTACATAAACTACTGTATTGTGATAGATAATGGACAATGCATGTTAAAACAAAGGGCTCTGAGGACTTTGACTTCTCAAAACCGTCCTGCTGTGCCAACGGGTGTAGTTAAAGACAACGCAATTTTTTCAGATTACATTATACTTGTCAATATATTCTCATGCATATGTCCCTTACCGATGAGCTACGAAAATCTTTTTAGCTGTTAAAAGTGTCTATGAAATCAGAAAACACACATTTTAGAGAGTTCTTCCAGAGAAGGTTAAATTCATATTAAAAAACACTTTTGATAGTTACACCTTTGGTATCAGTGTTCTCTTAAAAATTCATGTTTTTTTGTGTTTCAAATATAGTTAAGTTTCATTTTTTAAGTTTAATTGTATCACAATCACTTTTTTAAAATTCACGATTCAACAAAATGTAAGTATCTTGCTCTAACAGTTAGAAGCTTCACAGGAGAACTAGCTTCTAACTTTAGAGAAGACTACCTCTGCTTTGATTTTGAAAAAGTCTAGTATGAAAAAGTTGGAGCTTAACACCTTGTCAGACTTTGTGCGTAACACTTTTTTTAAGTGAGCGTTATTGCTGAGTGATTGATGTCTTTCATACTGAACTATGACCAAGCAGGAGGGGATGGGATTATCTGGCGACTGCGTATGCCTGCCATATTGTGCAGGTTATCCAATAGCGCTGTTTTTTATTTGCTTCCCTAAGTCTCGAATTTTCATGATAAGAAAAATGAAGTTGAAATTTATTGCAGAATATAATGTTTAACATTATATTGTGTAACAAATACTAATAAACGATTACTGTAGTTTAAGAGGAGACAGTATGATAACTCAACCTTTCTTATGAAATGATGTAGGAGGCATTTCGGAATTATACAAAGTAAAGATCAGGCTCGGGAAAATTTTCTATTCATCACTTCTTTTTAGTTGACACTTTCTTTGTAATCCAATTTAAATTTCTACTAAGATTCAAAATTATCGAATGTTTTCTAACACCTTAAAATTGTTATTCTAATTTGCATATTTTCATATGAAAATTAGCAAAAAGTAATAAAAAAGTGGAAATTTGTTGCCAAGGGGAAAATACTTTACTTGAGGGATTTGCTGAGTGTAAACTTTTTTCACCCAATATCTTTTTTAATTATTGGTATTTTGTTAAATGAAGTATCAACGTATCATGTGCGTTACCCATTTTTGGACATAAGTTTTTGGGCTCTCAATTCTAGTAGTACGTCCCTCAGATCGATTGCAATTTTTTTAAATATACACTTTTTTTCTTAAAAAACTATTTAAATAATAGTTTCAAAAAAAAAAAAAAAAAAGGAAAGGAAGAAAGAATTAAGGGGTCATTCCGCAGAAAATTTGACATTCCCCCCACACGTTACAGCTCCATAGTTTGCTTAAAAAGGTGAATTAAAAATGTATACTACATAAAAGAACTTTTGTCTTAGAAATCATACATACATGTGCGATTTCTTGAGGAAAAAGTTTTTTATTATAATATTTCAATATGATTGTCATAGGGCTGATCTGTCCCCCCCCCCCCCCCCACAGTTTCTAATGCTGAAGTTTTTAAGTAAAACATATATATTTAAAGCTTGCCAATATATCAAAATAAATAATTTAAATATGTAAGATTTAGAACTTTTTTTTTTGGATGTCAGCTTTTGGGCACTTGCCTTATAACTAAAATTTTGATTTAAAAATGACTTTGTTCATTAAAGAATATATTATTTTTAATGATATAAAACGTAACAAATATCGATACTTTTCAATACTAAAAAAGTTTTTAAAAACTAAGTTGAATTCAGTTTTATATAAATCAGAATAAAAATATGTATTTGGTTTATGTAAATTAAAAACTAGACTCACTGGGCATAAAATTATATGAAGTATGTTGTTCGTGGCAATTTCTGGAGTTAAGCAGCCAGAAACATCGTCGAAACAGAGGGAACACAGGTGAAATCGTTAGACGGTATTCTCACGGTATTTCAAGTTTATGATTAATATAATGCTGTTTAAGTTAACCTTTATGCAAAAGTTTGCTCGAAATTAAGCACCAAGTACCCCCTTTCATTTTAATACCGTTAACTTTTAAAATATTATACAGACACAGAAACACGTATGAGGTGTATTTCAGAAATATAAATTAAAATTAAAAGCAAAGAAATATTTAATACTTAGTTATTAGTTTCTAGCGTCCTGTAATTTAATATCTTTGTATAATAAGAGAGTGCACATGGAAACTTTTCTTCTTGTAGTAGTCTTATATCTTAAATTTGGCATTAGATGAAGTATTTTAAGGACGAGTCTTCGCTTTATATACATGATACCTATGCTTATTCAAAACTATTCCGCTCTAAGTTAGAAGAATTTAATTATCGTCTGAAGCTCATTTTAAGTTCATATTATTTTAGTCTTGTAACTAAAACCTTAGTTTGGTTGCAGAACTGAGCTTGGTTTCTGAACTTGTTAGTGAAGCTACTAAATAAAATTTAAATTTGCTAGAATATTTATGACTATTGTTAAACTCAACTCTCTGCATAAAAGTAATTACGGTGAATTTTCGGAAAGCACTAAAATTAATTTCAAAATTGAAAAAAAAAAAAAGTAAACAAAGAAAAAAAAATACACTGATATGGTGCCAATAAATGTTTTTAAATTCTAAGCAGTAAATCATCGCTTTTAAGTTAGGACTAAGGCAGTACTACTTGCAATGCACCATCAGTCAGATAAATCATAGAACATGCAGATACTGCATTTCGGACGGACTTATCAGTCCGGTATAATAAGTCCAAAGTAGACATTCTAAGCATTGATTCTGAATCAGAGAATATAATGCGTGAGGTTAATAACTCAAAACTAGTTCTCTAAATGCATTTTATAAAATTAAATCTTTTGGGCATTTCAGTTTTGTTTTACAGATGGGTGACAAAATAATACGAACACCTGTGAAAAAGTGTGACTTATTTCACACCTGCAGCACAGCCGCGCCACTTGCAACAGAAGTCTGCCACATAGTGAGCGTGAAGAGAAAGCTATTAGTCTTTAAACATTAGTCACCTGTAGTCCAGGCTAGAAGGCCATATACCTAAAATTTTTACATATATGACATTTTTTGGTGGTTTCTATATGAATTTGACCTGCTGATTCCGAATCCGTTGAGTGCCAGACGCTAAACCTTGAGCATTTTTGTAAAAATGGCGAAATGCAATATGGCTGCTGTAAAAGGTACGAAGCAAATTAATGGAATCGTGCGTGCAATGAAACATTTTATACACTTAAAAATGATTGTACTCTTTAGTCAAAATATAATTCTATTGAAAATCAATATTTATGAAAAGTATACGAATAAAAAAATTATCAAAATGGTAAAATTCAAGATGTCAGCCTAAAAAGTTGTAAGGTTCGATTTTCAGGTATAAATCATTTTTTAAACCGTAATTTACATGAAAATAGAATGTTTTAACAAAGATAAATGTTTAAAATGATATGCAGGGAGCATAAAAATGTGATTTAGCCTAAAAATAACACTGAAAAAATATTTAGAAACATTCGAAACTTAAGTTTCGGGATTTTGCCGGCTTAAACCAATTTCCTGCAAGAAACAAGTGTCTTTTGCGAAAAAGTTTCCCATATTGATACAAGTTGCATGAATACGAACTTCTCACTGGTGTGAAACGTATTTCTAGCTACCAGTCGGAAGGTATATCCAACGTGTTTGTTTAGTGTTTCGCCTTCAGTTGGATTATGGATTGTTCAGATTGACTTCACCCAAGTAAGGGTATGTGCAATCTCTCGATATTGTAGTTTTGGATGAATTGCAAAACAAATAAGCGGCTTAGCTATTTGCTTGCAATTTTTGCCTTAGCACTGGCCATATTTGTCAAACTGCTCCAGGAGCTTTCCTCGTAAGTTAGAAAGGTGCTGAACTGTTACCATCAACCTATCTAAGAGTTTTTGGGAAGTTTCCAATTTCTTGCCGTAAAGTAACTTACTTTAATTTGGAAGGTTTCTAAATTCTTTCGGAATACTACTGACTTTAGCTAAGTAGTGAGTCATAATCACATCAGCTTCTTCATGAGAAACAAAAGCTTGTTGAATTCCAATACCAATCTAATCGGAAAAGAATCGGTACCAGTAATAATTACACATTGACCTGGGGATCGAATGTAGTAGACTCATAACAAACTTAATTACTTGCGTCTTATTTGGTACTACTTTCAGTACGATGTCTCTTTTAGAAAGTGGTGATTTATCATTAAGTTGAAAAACGCAATAGATATTTTTCTCTTATGTAGCTCGACGTTGTAACGTAGTACTAAGTTTATCGTATCTCTCAAACAGATTGTGTACCGCTAGAGTGGTTTGTATCTCGTGCTTAATAAGGTTTTCTACACCATCAATACAATTACTCAAGCAGCTGGCTTTGCGGGTAAAGGTACTGCCCACAATGTTGCACATTCACCAAGAATGATAATTTCTGGACGACTCTTACCGCCTACCCTGAAAACTGCCTTTAGTTTTGACTCTAGTACAGATTTATTAGGACCTATCATATTTCACTCATTATCAAATAAAGCAGTAGGAAGAGGAGCCAGTTCATGACTAAATAATTTCTGCAAGGAAGCTTTCCCTTGATATCACAAAACATCTATCGAATATATCTCATTAGCCCTAAGCATTTTTTCGCTTTTTCATTGGGAATTTTTTTTTTTGTAGTGCTGTTTCTCATACGATTCTATTACTACTGGAAAATATGTTTTTATTTGTCTGGTATGTTTTAAGCCAATATCTCTCTTCACAGTTTCACAGTAAAAACAAAGCGAAACGCTCCTGGAAAATAATGGGCAGTTATAGGCTTAACTTCTGCCAGTAACATACCTGGAAGAAATCAGGAAAGTTTCCTGATGAAGGTCAGAAACCTTGCTAAAGAATTTATAACGCTTCCAAACAAAAGTCAGGCACTTTACGGCAATAAATCGGAAACTTGCGAAAAACTCTTAGATAGGTTGATGGTAGCAGTTCGGCACCTTTCTGGCTTACCATGAAAGCTCTTGAAGGAAAGGATTTGAGGAAAAGAAAGCTATTTGAATCCACAAATATGGCTACTGCTAAGGCAGAAATGTCAAGCAAATAGCTGAGCCGCTAATTTGTTTGCAATTCATCCAAAACTACAATATCGAGAGATTGTACATACACTTACTTCTGTGAACATTCAATCTGGACAATCCATTATCGAGCTGAAGGCGAAACACTAAACAAACACGTTGGATATACCTTCCAACTGGTAGCTAAAAATACGTTTCACACCAGTGAGAAGTTCGCATTCATGCAACTTGGATCAATGTGGGAAACTTTTTCGCAAAAGAAACTTGTTTCTTGCAGGAAATTGGTTTAAGCCGGCAAAATCCCGAAACTTAAGTTTCGAATGTTTCTAAATATTTTTACAATGTTAATTTTAGGCTAAATCGCATTTTTTATACTCCCTGCATACCATTTTAAACATTTATCTTTGTTAAAACATTCTATTTTCATGTAAATTACGGTTTAAAAAATGATTTATACCTGAAAATCGAACCTTATAACTTTTTAGGCCCACATCTTGAATTTTACCATTTTGACAATTTTTTTATTCGTATACTTTTCATAAATATTAATTTTCAATAGAATTATATTTTGACTAAAGAGTACAATCATTTTTAAGTGTATAAAATGTTTCATTGCACGCACGATTCCATTAATTTGCTTCGTACCTTTTACAGCAGCCATAATGGATTTCGCCATTTTGACAAAAATGCTCAAGGTTTGGCGTCTGGCACTCAACGGATTCGGAATCAGCAGGTTAAATTCATATAGAAACCACCAAAAAATGTCATATATGTAAAAATTTTAGGTTTAATGACATTTCAATGGATACTAGCCTGGACTACTGTGTTGCATGAGTTTATCTAACTAGCTTTTATAAGGTGAAATATCTGACCTGTCAGAATTCCAAAGAGGGATGATTGTTGGGGCGCGTTTAAGTGGAGCATCGGTGACAGAAACAGCAAATCTTTTGGGGTTTGCAAGAAGTACTGTATCAGCCGTTATGACACCATACATGAAAGAAGGTAAGACGAAGTCTTCAAAGCAGAACAGTGGCCGAAAGTCAAAGCTTGATGATAGGGATAGACGTGCCTTGAAGCGCGTAGTTGCTCGAAAACACAAGCAATCGTTATCCGAGATAACATCAGCCATGAACAGTCATCTTCAGGACCCCGTTTCAGCAAGAACTGTTCAAAGAGAACTTCATGCAGCAAACATTTATGGGAGAGTGGCAATTCGTAAACCCTTGGTGACAGCAGCCAATGCTTTCAAGCGCCGGCAGTGGTGTAGAGGTCACAAAAGCTGGTCCCCACAGCAATGGCAGCAAGTAATATGGTCCGATGAATCATCATTTACCTTATTTCAGACCACTGGACGCGTTTATATTTGGAGATCACCCAAAGAAGCGTTTGATCCTGAATGCCTCTTACCAACTGTGAAACATGGAGGTGGCTCCATTATTGTTTGGGGTGCGATTTCTTGGCGTGGTCTTGGGCCACTAGTACCTCTGCATGGGAGAATCAAATCTAATGACTATCTAAGCGTTCTAGAGGATCATGTTCATCCTTTTGTACAGACTGTATTCCCTGGAGAGCGACCGATTTTTCAAGACGACAACGCCCCTATCCACACCGCTAGGTGCGTCCAAACATGGTTCGAAGAGCATGACAATGAAGTTGAGCATCTCGCCTGGCCCCCTCAGTCTCCGGACTTAAATATTATTGAACATTTGTGGCAATATTTGGAGTCTAAACTTCGTTCCCGATTCCCACCACCATCAAATCTTTCAGAATTAGAGGCCGCTTTGCAAGAGGAATGGCTTAATATTCCTTTAGACGTTGTCAATGACCTTTATGCATCGATCCCACGTCGTATTAAATCTGTAATTCAGTCAAAGGGTGGTCCAACTCCCTATTAATAAAGAATTTTCCATATTTCACAGGTGTTCGTATTATTTTGTTACCCATCTGTACGTTATCGCGTTGGCTGAACATGCGTAACAGGCAGTGTTTTTGACTCTAGAACGTTCCTTATGCCTCTTACAAGCTTTTTTTGATGCAGAAAAAAATCCTTTTCTGACCTTAATATCTCACTTGATGAAAGTTTTTCAATTTGCTACATTTGGTCTATTTATTTTAAAATTTAAAGTATAATTGTAAAGTTTTTGCGCTTAATAGTATTATCCTGTGTTCCTTTTTTAAGTGAATTTTTTTATTGAGGGTATGCCAAAACGAAATGTGAAACATCGTATTTTTCCACTGTTTATTGATGATCAAAAATAATGATGGCACTTGTGTTCGAAAAGTTGCTCTTCTTAGTTTTTGCATACCATGTTATCTGAGCGATTAAGTCTTGTGGGTTTCAGTATGCAGTTTCTTGATGATTATAATTCTAGTCGTGGGTAATTCCATTGTGACTAACATAACGGTTAGAATAAATTTTTAATTTTATTTTCTGTGTGTAAGCCTTATTTTTGTCACAATACCAAAAACAAGGTGTTATTCTTCTCCGCATAGATGAGTTGTTTAAGTTCATATGCAAAAATAGTAATATTACTTTCATTTTTGGCAGTTAGGGGACATTTTGATCAACGTGACTAACATAACAGATTTGCAACTCTCAAGATTTTGTATTAAATTCATCAACACAATTCTCTAAAACTAAACAATAAAATTATTATTTTTCCCCTGATGGTATCTATGTGAAAGGTTATTTTCACATTAAGAATTGTAAATTTGACATATATTTTAAATAATATTGCAAAAAGTAGTATTTTAATAAAACTTGCCTATAACTAACATAACGTGACTAACATAACACGCGATTACACATTTAACTTTAAGTGTATTACAGGTAATATTAATACAAATATTAGAATGCAAACAAGATTTTATTGAAGATTAACACACATGTTTACCTGTAAACAAAATTTCCAGTTCAATTTTGTATTTAAAGTAATAATGTCTGCGGGAATTTACAGATGTTTGCGACAAGACTTTCGAAATTTGAGTTCCTTAAATCCAAAATTTGTTCTCATTTGTGGGAAACACAAAGGTTGCCTCAGAGCTTTTTCTCACGAAGAGAACTTCATAATCATTTTCATTCATGTTTAAAACCTGCCTACCATATTTCTTTTTAGACTTACAAGAGGTAAATACCACCACAATAAAATTACCCACTGTCTTAGTTTTTGTATCTCGGAACAGTCCGGGAGAATCTACTTCAAAATCATCAGCAGCTTCGTCTTCTACACAATTTCTTTAAAAAAAACTTCTTTTCTTGGGATATCATCCCCTGTATTTTTTAATAAACAAATTTTAAATTTCTCCATATTTACAGCATATCATTATTACCGAAAAACCTATATGGGGATTCCCATTTTCAAACAACAAGTATAACCCTTTCTTTTTAGCCTTGGCACTTTCACTTAAAAATAGGCAGTTTATCTTTAATTCTTGTTTTTTTTTAAATTACTGAAGTAATTGTTTTGCATAGTTTCCAAAGTTTGTCCATGTAAAACGCTGCTCCACACGTTGTGCTATACATGTGGGCACTTTCCATGATCTAATTTCATAAAACTCCATGACCTGTAGATGCTGGAGGCAGTTAGGGTCATATGTTCATAGAAAAACTAATTGCACAGCGATCCCGCATATAGCTATAAAGTAATTTAAAATTCTTTCATTGAAGATGTTGACTTCATATGCCGAGTGCTTGCTTGCGTCGCAAATTACAGCATAAAATTTCGACTTCAAGTTTACTATTAAAAGAACTGTTTTGAAAATAAATTACTGCAGTATATATGGTCACACTAATTTCTTTAAAATAAGATGTTCAATAAATTAATTTGTTTCTAAAATAAATTGTTTGCTTAAGATTTAAGTATTTCTTAAAGAGTCATGTTATGTTAGTCACACACAGTGATGTTATGTTAGTCACAAGTCCTATGGCCAGAAAAAAGGAAATTCTTTATGAACAATCTTATCAATCTAACTGTACCCATCCCATAGAAGAGATCAGGGGAAAAAATATAAAAAATATAATTTCCAGAAGGGAATAACTGAATTAATTCATGTTTTTGTGACTAACATAACAAATAAATCAGACAGAATACCTACCCAAGTAGCATCAACTCATCGGATTTTGCTCGGTCGATCAACTAACTTAACGTAAACTGATCCCGTAACGCACGATGACATCGTTCCGATCAGTATCCGAGCACGGTTTTCGATGAGCTACTTTTCATCGGAAAGCGATATCCTTCCGATCAAATTTCCCGATGAAAATTAGCTAGCTATATTTCATCGGAAAACGATATCCTTCCGATCAAGTTTCCCGATGAAAATTAGCCGAGCTATATTTCATCGGAAACCGATATCCTTCCGATCAAGTTTCCCGATGAAAATTAGCCGAGCTATATTCCATCGAAAAACGATATCTTTCCGATCAAATTTCCCGATGAAAATTAACCGAGCTATGTTTCATCGGAAAACTATATACTTCCAATCAAATTTCCCGATGAAAATATGCCAAGCTACAGATTTCATCGGAAAGAGGTCGTAATGATCAAATTTTCTGATGAAAATTTTCCCAATCTCAAATTTTTGTTAAATATGCAGTGTTGGTCTCATTAATCGTAGACTTGGTGGCGTGGTGGTAGAGCGTTGGCTTTCCGCGCCGATAACCCGGGTTCGATGCTGGAGTTGGCCAGTCGTACCTGGTTGGGGGAAATAAAAAAAAGGTTCCAAAATTCATCGCCACGGAACTAAACTGCGCGTATATTGATCCAACTCTCATCGTATTTTGATACAAAATTTATCGCCACGGAACTACACTGCTCGTATATTGATCCAACTCTCATCGTATTTTTATCCAAAATTGATCCTTAATTCATCGCCACGAGCTACACTGCTCGTATATTGATCTAAATCACATCGTATTTTCATCCAAAATTGATCCTAAATTCATCAGCACGGGACTGCACTGCTCGTAAATTGATCCAAATCTCATCGTAAACTCATCGGATTTTGCTGCTCGGATTCTGTTTGGCCGATGAGACATATTGGAGCAATTCCCGATGAGAACTCATCGAAATCCGATCATCGGCCGATGAGAATTTCATCGGGTTTCGATGAATGGCCGATCATCGGCCGATGAGATTGTGCTGCTAACTTTGCAATATTAATTTTATGATAAAACAAAAAATATACATATTTCTATAAAGCAAAAGAACCATTCTTCAATAATTAAAAAAAATTTCATTATTATTTGCATTTTTTTTTAAGTATATATGAATGTGAAAACTTAGAAAAATATGTGATGTTTTGGGTAACTGCATATGTTATCTTCACAGCCTTTTTTCAGGAGTTTTGAGTAATATTTTGTGTAAACTTATGTTGAATTCTAAAAATTTGAAAAATTATCTTTAAAATGATGTATCACAAAATTTATACACTGCGATTCAAAAGTTTAGACAAACGGCAAATATGTTAATAAAAAGATAACTATTCAACGAAATGCTTTCAAATTTCTACTGCTGGTACACAATATGGTCCCAAATACGCGTCTGGAATTTTTAAAACTATAACTGGAATCAAATTTTGGATATTACAAAAGACATTTTTTTAGATTGTAGCAAAAGTTTAGACAATAGTCAGATTTTATGCAAATATCCCTTGAAATGTGATTTGTGGAGGAAATGCGGTACTTTATAATTCATTTATAAAGTGCAGAGATTGCTGAATAAATAATCAAAATTTCAAAAGCTCTGTAGTTCTCGTGTAAAGAAGATGAGAAAGTTTGGAAGCCGAAATTTAAAAATGAACCTACTTTATTAATTGTTTGTCTTTTAAATCGACTCTAGTATGGTAGTACGCTGTTTTTTACTTTGTGGAGAGCAAATTTAGACATGCGTATCGATCAGAAGACCAAGAAAAAATATGTTTCTTAAAGATGAAGGAATTGAAAAAACGGCTCGAACTGACGATTTGCCCCTTAATCCTACAAAACTTCAACTTGGGTCAAAAACAGAACGTGACAGCATAAGTAGATGAACAACTGAATCGGAATGCATAAAAAAAACAAAGAATTGTGCTTGAGCCTTTTCGGACAGAGTGTCCCAAATAAGCCAGATTTTATTGGTAAAAGCAGCACAGCATATGATCATTGGATATTTCTCAAGTCCCGCAAAAAGAATTATAATCCATCTAGGCCATCCCAATTTTAATAATTTTTATCAAAGAAAGTACCATTCATTTTTTAGTCACGATGATACATATGCTGCTTTTCACATTAAAATTTGGCTTATTTGGGACACTCTGTCCGAAAAGGCTCAGGCACAATTCTTTGTTTTTTTTATGCATTCCTATTCGGTTGTTCATCTACTTATACTGTCACGTGCTGTTTTTGACTCAAGTTGAAGTTTTGTAGGATTAAGGGGCGAATCGTCAGCCTGAACCGTTTTTTCAATTCCTTCATCCTTAAGAAATATAATTTTTCTTGGACTTTTTGATCGATACGCGTGTTTAAATTTGTTCTCCACAAAGTACAAAACAATGTACTACGATACTAGAGCCGATTTAAAAGACAAAAAATTAATAAAGTAGGTTCATTTTCCAATTTCGGCTTTCAAACTTTCTCATCTTCTTTACACGAGAATTAAGGAGCTTTTGAGATTTTGATTATTTATTCAGCAATCTCTGCACTTTATAAATGAATAATACAGTACCGCATTTCTTCCACCAATCACATTTCAAGGGATATTTGCATAAAATCTGACTATTGTCTAAACTTTTGCAACAATGCAAAAAAATGTCTTTTGTAATATCCAAAATTTGATTCCAGTTATAGTTTTAAGAACTCCAGACACGTATTTGGGACCATATTGTCTACCTGCAGTAGAATTTTGAAAGCATTTCGTTGAATAGTTTTCTTTTTATTCACATATTTGCATTTTGTCTAAACTTTTGCATCGCAGTGTACATTGAAAGATGAAAAAACCACGTCTAGGTTGACATTTACATGGAATTACCCTCTTTGCGTTTGGTAAAAAAGCCAGCACTTTTTGTAGTTTACTTTAACTTATTGCTATTATTAATTTTATTATTATTTTGATGACGATAAATCTCATTTTACTAATTGTTCTTCCTGTTATTTCTTTATTGGTAATTTTCTGAAGATATTAGTTCGCTATCACTTTATTATTTAGTTGTAAAAGCTTAGACACAGCAACTATGTAACTAAAGTACCTTTTTTTAAATCATTTTCTTTCTTTCTTCCTATGGCAGCTTGTTTCGGATTGGAAGTTCTTTGCACGTTATCATTTTATGATTTAACTTTAAAACGCTTAACTGCATACTTACTTTAAAACATCTTACTGTGCCTAAAGAATTTTTAAAACCAAAAATGCTTAAATTAATTTATTTAGAATGTTTCTCATTTTCATTTATTCTTCTTAAAAGTAACTGGATTGTTCTTTTTTACTATATTATGATTTCTTAGCAGAATTGTTTATGCAACTGCTCACATCTCTTATTACATAGATAATCTATCTTTTGTTTATTGCTTCATTTATCACACTATAGATTTTTGAAACGCAGCGATTCATGAGTGCCTTTTCCAACGAATCTTAGTATGAGTAAAAATTCTAAAAGTACTAAAATTTATACTTACGAGTTATAACTTTTGGGACACTGAGTATTCACCTAACTGCAAACATTGCGCCCAACTTTTTAAAAATTTTACTGATGAATTCAAGTTATTATTATTACTTTTATTTTTATTTTGGTCGGGAAATTGATTTTATTTTCTTCAAGTATTGTTCTATTTTACGTTAGTATTCGTAACGGGTAATTTTTATTGTGAACAATGCAAATTTGTTTTTTCATTACAAAAAAAGAAGAAAAAACTCCCATTGATATCGTGTTTAGTCTTACATCTAATAACAAGCAATGCAGACAAAATGCATTCAATATTTTTCGAGACAAATCACCGACCGAACCCTCCAAATTGAAGTGGACATCAAAGTGTTTATTCCTCATCAGAAAACTTTATCAGTCAAGCTAATGTATCGCGGAATCAAAAGACGTCTTCTTATCCCGTTGCATTAGTCTTATTGAGTCATTTTTTCCCTCAGCCTTTGAATGAGGGATGAGGAATTGGCGACAGTTCTTCATTTAACTGAACGATCAATTTATCCTTTGAAAGACATCTAGGGAGCGTTGAGACTTCTCTAACGATGCTTTTGACAATGCGTGAATTTTTAGTTCTCTTTTGTCTGATGCCTCTCGAAATTCTTTAAATGCAACATGAGGGTAGTTTATGCAAATGGTGCAGGAAGTTTCACGTTGCGTCAATAGTCGTAAAATATACAGAAACTTTTGCCGCTGGTGAGAGTTTTATATGGTTCGTATCTATTTTTTTTTTTTTTTTTCAAGTGCTTTAATCTTTTGCTAAATGATGTCAAGTCCTACTTAAGATTTTTAATTTCTTTCAATAGTACACACAATTTTCAAAGTTAGTCTGACGATTCTCAAAATTTCTTGTTCAGCTTGAATGATCGATTGAAAGCGTCGTTTTTATTTGAGCTATCCTAAATTTTTTTTTAAATTCTATATTGAATTAAAATTGCATTCTATAATTATTTTTAGAGTTGTTTTTGAATCCTACTTCAGCAGTGGATATTATTTTAATGCGTTTTTTGGTCAGTGCATGATAAATGCTACAGTATATAAATATGTATTCTTCCGCTTTTATATTTTGTTCCCTCGTCCAAGAAAATTTCTAGACTTGCATACAAATATGCATAAATGTACTACACACACACACACACACACACACACACACACACACACACACACACACAAACACTCTCGCTTTCTCTTTCTCAAGCACACACGTACACATGTACGAGTGTGCGCTGTGCGTCTTCTGTACTGTTTCATTATGCATTTTTCTCATGTACTTTAGACAATCAATGAGAAATATTATTATGACCCAAATTTCAGAAAATATTGCATATGCTAATTATGGAATTGAAGGATCATTTCGTATCAACGTATAAAGTTATGAGTTTTTGGATGTAAGATGGATTGGTATCTAAGGTCACTTGGACTGTTTGTTTGGTTCTTGAAACCTTAATATTAAAAAAAAAAATTTTTTAAACGTAAGTCTACGTATATATCGCACACCCCGAGTGAAAGTGGCAATTTTTAAATTGGATTAGCATTAAAGTTGTGCCCCTTTCATTCTCGGTGTGCGAAATGTGTATGATTGATTATATTATTGGTTTTAAAGTGTGTTTTCATTGCCTGCTATATCGTAACTGTTATATCCTTCCTATTTTAACAGAGAAAAAAATGCAAAGACTTAATTTGAGATTTTCAATGTACATAATAAATTTTCAAGTATTTTACTTTTGTTTTGTGAAACTATCGCATATTTAACGTTATCTATCGTTTTTTTTCAAGAGAGAAGTAAATTTTGTGCGCAATTCAACTCATTGATCTTTTATGCCTTTTATGCAATGAGGTTTTTCTTTTCTTTTAGCAGCTATTTATGTTATTAATCTTTCATTCATTGACAAATTCTTTTCCTTGTCTACCCCCTTCTCCAGCAAAAAAATCTGTTAGAAAGCTTTTAACGGAATATTAGGAGAAAGCAAAAAGAAAAAAAGAAATTCTGGATTTTCTGCAGATTATATTGAAGACAAAATGTAGAGTTTTTCTGTCTTCTAGAAACTCCGTAGAAATCTTTAAAAAATAACTTTTTTTTAATGAATTTTTTTCCCATTTTCTACAGATTATTTTTGCTGACTCATTCTGCATTTGCACACATTTCTGTTTTTTATCTAATTTTCTCATACTTTCCAACATGCTTGTCAGTTCGAATTTTTCCAGAGGGAGGAGGCAGAGGGTGTATACTAAAAGTGAAGTATAGTAAAAAACAGTAAAAATCACGTCCACTTCCATAGAAATGCATCGACTTTCAAAAGTCATTGGGTGGACCTGCTTTCCAAAAGCAACATTTTAAATTTGTTCTAATTTTGCAGCCAGCGGACAGCTTCACCGGTTGAATCATTATCAAAGCAATCTTTGCAGAAAGACCGCTCTGCTATTTTGTGAGAGATGCTTAAAAGAAAACGAAATCCACAGGCGGAAAGCCACATCTGAGAAAGATCGATCCTCCCCTTAAACCCTCCAGATCTTCTGAGGCTGGTGAGAATTGTAGAAAAGAGGACCAAGGGAAAAAAGAATGAAGTCGACGGACGGATCAAGTGCCTTGTCCCAAAACGCCTTTGACAACGGACCTTAAGAGTATGGGTGAATAAATTTCTTTGTGCGGGGAGAAAATAAAGATTGAGCGAAGGCCTAATGTGGACTTATCTGAAATGGCACGTCACTAAGTCACGCATTCCTAGATTGTTCCCCGACTGTCTGTTCCTAGTTCTTTGCAGGGGTTTCCCTCAGCAGCCTTGTCATTCTGAAAGAAGGGGAGAGAAAAAAAGTAATGGGTTTTCAAGCAGTCGTAATGTCCCTAGGAATCATGTAAAGCATTAAAATTCAAGGCGGAAACTGTCTGTTCGGTAAAAACGTCTGATGGGTTTTGATGAATCGTTTACATTACTGTGGAGAATTAGAAATAAATGGTCATAAAGTTGTTCTTTCTTTCTCAGAATTTTCTCACAGATATATAAAATTACTTTCATTTCATTTTGAAGACTAGATCCAGTGTCAAAGTGTTGCTTTATATAGGGTGAGTTCTGGTAAGTGCGTACCCTTTTTTTTAAAGTTCATGTTCTCAAGGATGCTGCTCTGTTGAAAAATCTTGTACACTCAAAATTTTTTTTTTAGTTTTCTTTCCAGATCCTTTACAAAGATTTTCAAGCATATAATATGTCAAATAAACCATAAGCATAGGTTTTGTGACCTGGTTTATGACACCTATTCTAAGGTACGCACTTTCCCTACCTGGCGGGGTAAGTGCGTCCACCTTAAATTATGTGAATATGAGCAGGAAAAAACTTCTGGCACATATTAAATATGTTAGGTAGTTGCCTTGGGATAATTCCTAATACTAGAGATCAGCACTTGCTTGCATGGCTGAAACGCAATCAGTGATATCCCACGTGTCTTGCGAACATCTGTGATTTGAAGATTGAGAGTATTGTGTTTGTGATTCTTCCTCTGTCCTTTTAATAAAACCAAGTGAGCAAATGTAAGTTGTTTTTATTCAGTAATAATCACTTATAGTCTACATAGTTTATTTTGGTTTAATACATTAACCAGTCTGTGTTTAAGCCAGGGTTCGCACTTACCCCTTCTTAAATGTAAGATGAGACATGTGCGTACAATTACGTTGCTGTAAGTGCGTACCCCTGTGATTTTCTTTAATTCTATTTGTATGGTAGATCGTTAGGTGACCTGAGTGAACAATTCGCTTTTCTTTCTTTTTTTAAAAATAAATACGGTTTTAAAATATTTTTCTTATTAGAATCAGCAGCAGTAAGAAAAAACACAAAATAAAGAGTAAAAATAAAAAAATAATAATAATTGATCATGATATGATACTTGTACTTTTTTTTTCTTGTACATTGAAATAGTTTTTCACAAGGTGTTCTTAATTTTCTTAAATATAATTTATTCATTACTCCACCTTCGCTTTTTGAATCGGTTCCTTATTTAGTGTTTCACTTAATTTCATTGCTTCATTTGTCATTCCAGTTTAAATAAAGTATAGTTTATGATCGCTATTCTCAACGAAAAATTTACTAACTGATATCTAAAAGCCAATATATTTCAGATGTAATGAATACAATTGAAATCTTATGCCGCATTTAATGTAAATATAAATACTTGATACAAATTACGTCGGATTTATAACCGGCTTATAAAAGAGTTATAAGCAAAATTAAAGGTGAATTACTAGAGTCGGATTTTCCACGTAATGGTACACACTTGCCTCATCATAATGGTACGCATTTGCTCCGCATAATAGTACGCATATGCCTCATGATAGTGGTACGCACTTGCCCATCAATGGTACGCACTTACCCCCACCTTACTTTAAAGAAAGGGAAAGTGCGTACCGTCATATAAACAAATTTTAGTTAGAGTATTTGATCAAAATTCCCCATGTATATTATTTA